>JAOXJP010223274.1:0-25598 GCA_025762735.1 Platanus orientalis | reverse complement strand
TCTCTCTCCCGCACTCCCCCCTCTCTCTCTATTTCTCCCTCTGCCTCTTTCTCTCTCCCTCTCTCCCACACATCCTCCCTCCTCCCCCCTCTCTCTCCAATTTTTTTTCCTATCGTTCTGATTGTTGCTACAGAGCAAGGAGCCCCCGCTCGGCCAGCCCAGCCGAGTAAGGCCTACCCCGCTCGGCCAACACAGCCAAACAGCCTTGAAAACAAGCTGCTTGGCTGGGTTGGCGGAGCGGGGTAAGCCCTGCTCAGCTGGGCTAGCCGAGTGGGGGCTCCTTACTCGACAACAACAACCGAACACCTAAAAGAATTAAAAAAAAATCATTACCTTGCTATTGATGGACTGTCGGCATCGGAAAGATAAGGGTGAGGTCCTGAGGAGCTTCCACCGTCGCCTGCGTCGGAAATGGGTGGGGTTTGAGAGGAGGGGAGGGGTATTTTAGGTAAGGGAAGGAGTTAGGGAAGGGTATAAAAGGAAAAATAAAAATAACAAATTTAAGTGAGGTAAGTTCAAAAATTTTTGAGATGTAAATAGCAACACCCACATATATATATATATATATATATAAAAGATGCTCACAAGCTAGGTACCTCAATGTCGGCCCTATTTAGGTCTATGCCATGACCCATTGAGGTCCTATGTTTCAAGCGCATAGAGACCACTTTTTAGCCCAACAAAGGTCATGCCCAATAGAGATAGTTAAATAATAATAATAATAATAATTGCTTAAGAAAATTCTACACATGCGAATTTGGTCTGTTAAAGCCCATCTTATGACCCATAGTCCATAGAGGTTGTGTTCCCAACCCATTAGGGGTTCGTATTTTTCGTACATTGTGGTTCCATCCATCATGACCGATTTTATCCAAAGAAGTCTTTCCCACCTTGTAAGTCCAACACATTTGGCTCATAAAGATAAAAATATTTGGTTCCTTCCGTCCATACAACCATTTCTTTGATATTTTGTCTTTTCTATTATTCTCATGCATCATTACAGGCGTTTATGAATAAGTTTTTTCTTCAAAATTATAATGCTTTTGAAGGATAGTATTAGAAAATAAAAGATATAACTAGGATATGATTTTATTAAATTGGATTTGACTAAGTGTCCATAGGATTAGATTCGGGCGGGATTTGGTAGGACAACTTAAAAGTGCCTAAAGCAAGAATGACATTAGGGTTGACACATCAGCACTGAAAAAGTGTACACTTTTTGGGGGGATGCTTTTTACTTTTTGGCACTGGTGTGTCGGCCCTGATGTCATTCTTACTTTAGACACTCTAAGTTGTCCTACCAAATCTGGAGCGGATTAGATTAGATTAGATTTTATTTTATTTCTATTTTTATTACTATAATTTTTTTTTTGAAACCTCATGCTATAGGGAATTGTAATCATGATGAATAATCGTCAATAAATATATCCTTTCTGAATCTATTCAATAACACAGGAATTTATTTAAAGGTAGAAGAAATGTACAATGATCACATATGATGTCCTTCAAGGGCAGGGACCCTGACCCTATGAGTCTCAACAGAGCTTATAGAAGTTAATGCATACTACATAGATATAAAACAAATGGTTTCAAGAGTAATACAATAGGACTAGATCCTATAAACTAATATTTTTGACTGTGTACACCTTCCTTGGTCATTATCTTTATTGAGTGCACCTGGGCTAGATGGTTTTTTTAGTTGCATTTCCTAAATCTTACACATAGAAGAAAAAATCCGCATCGTAATTCTAACCCAAAGTTCAAGTTGGAAGCAGATGCTTTTAAGTGTAAAAACTCTCTAAAGGTGAATCTTTTTTATTTTGGTTGGCAGATAAGGAACATTGTAAAGTAATGCCAAACTCGTTTTAGTCTTTTTAAGGAGACCTGTATCAGTCATGTAAAGAGATCTTCTAATGTGGTAGCTCATTCTTTAGCCAAGTTTGACATTAAAAACCCCCCAAATACATGACCTGGCAATCCACTCTCCTCTCTTAGAGAAGATGCTCAAAGTTGATTGAAAGGCTTTTTGATATGCTCATAAAATAAAAAACTAAAAAACCAACAACAACTTACATGTCATAAATTTCTCATAAATGTAGCAATAATGAAGTCACCTACAGCCACAAGCATGATTTCCATGAATAAAGACTAATGTACATACCCATAAAAGTCCATGCATTAATCTAACAATCATAATAGTCAAGATCACCACCTAACCCATTCCACACACGTGGCTCACATGCACTAGGGTTTTATAAGGCCCATCAGCATTTGGTCATAACCATGGTCCACACTGTAGTTCATTTGTTGGATCAAACTTCTACAGGACATCTCTTGTACCACATGATTTGTACCAAAACTCTCTATAGTATCAATGTCATGTCTTCTTCAAGAATGTGATTTTGTGATGGAATGGAGACTGATATGATCATGCAATTGCTTACTGACCCAGAAGATCTTTCATAAGTGAGCCCAATAAATGTGTGGTCCTTGCAGCACTCTTTAAGTGGACCACCTTCAGTTATTATTATCCATCACAGACCTTACGTTATACTTAGTCTCTCTAAACACGCAAGTAGTCTCTCTAAACACGCAAGACGAAGGAAAGGAAAGAGAAAAAGGAAAGACAAGTACAGCTTTAGATGGATAATTTTAAGCAAGCAAGGAATGATAATGCTAAGTACTCGGTAACCATGTTCTGGGTGGTCTGATATCAAGTGCGACACCCCCCTGATGGGACACTCAGGAGGGGGAATCAAAATCCTCCAAAAAGTGAATTGATTCCGCCCCCCGAGTGTCCCATCAGGGGGTGTGGCGCATACGATTTCATCCCGTTTTGGGTAGTGTCTGAAGTGCAGAATCTAGATCATGGACCCAATAGAAAGTAGGCCAAAACCTCATCTCTGCCGTTCAATACTCTGCAAGTATACCAATCAGAAGGTATTGAGATGGAGTTTGACCGTTGACCAATGGTCGCCCATTGAGTTGACTGCTTTTGGCCGGTTCTAGCAGGTGGTCCTATCATGTTGGGAGCTTGAGCCCTGGATCCATGTGACCCAACAGCACCAGCTATGAAGCTTGCCTCATGGGGGGTGGGGACTATGCATAGAATAGGTTTGCTTTGGTGCATTGAACCGGTCAAAAAGCCCTCACATGTATTTTGTAGTCTTCGCTATGGTTGATTATAGTTTGAAAATTTGGTGCATGGCCCCCTGGGTTATCATTTAATCACATGACTTGTTTATTGTTTGCTGCTGGATTGAACATGACAGTAACTTGTAGTCACCCATTGGTCACGTTATGGAGGTTAGAGAGACACTAAATACATACTATTTTGGAAGAAGAGGGTATGTTATATGTGACTCTTGTCTCACTTAGGACTTCCAATGAGACAAGCTAGCTCGGCTTGTCATGAACTGAGTTTGAGTCTTGTTTGTAATTCTGTCGAGTTGAGCCTGGAGTCTTAAACTGAGCTCAGTAACTAAATGAGGCTGAACCAAGCCGTACTAATCTCAGCTCGCTAAAAGCTCGACTTATTAAGGATTTCAATATCTCAAATATATATACATATAGATATATGGCTTGATTATCCCATTAAAATCATTTTGAGTTATTATTTCTTTTAGAGTGCTGGTCTATTTCAACCAGCTATATCCTTAACCTTTAGGAGCAAGTGGTTATTGAGCTTTATGATTTGGCCCTTTAATGATAAACTTCAGTTTGGTAAACCAAGCTGAGTCTGAGCTCAACACCTCGGATTAGAGATGAGCCAGACCCAAGCCTGAGCCGAATCTTTGTGTGATGCCTAAGCTGAGTTGGGAAAAGCTTGGTTCAGCAAGGCTCGACGCCCCTCTCACTGATCCTCAATAATCAGCTCAAGCACTTGAGTGTACTGCATGAACAAAAGACCCAAAAA
The DNA here is from genome assembly GCA_025762735.1 of Platanus orientalis. Classification (NCBI taxonomy): domain Eukaryota; kingdom Viridiplantae; phylum Streptophyta; class Magnoliopsida; order Proteales; family Platanaceae; genus Platanus; species Platanus orientalis. The sequence goes on along the minus strand of JAOXJP010223274.1, from coordinate 21,682 downwards.
AACATGGATTTTTGTTCATGCAGTACGCTTAAGTGGCTTGAGCTGATAAGATCTCTCACTGATGGCCAATTAACTTACCACCCAGTTAAGCAGGTGACATTCTGGTTGGGCCAACCATTAAACGCAACTGGACGTTGATGATTTCACACTGAGCATATTTACTCCAACCATCTTACCTTCCAAATGAGATGGGATGGGCCATCATACTGGCAACTTCAAATTCTAAGGGAAGAATTAACGTCCACACACAAGAATCAAAACAATAACCAAAAGAAAACACTTGATTAGGAATGAAAGTATAACACATCAGACCACGAACGAAATGACATTATCGATAACACCCGCCAACATTAATGGATGATATTTGGTTCACATGCAAACTCTTCCAAAACTTTTGATAGTAAATTTTTCTCACTGATCAATAACAAACCACAGCTTTGTACTTTTCTGAAATAAATGGAGAAACAAATTAAAATGTCAAAAACAAAAGAATCTACCAAAATCCACCTGATCTCATCTTTGTCAACTAAAGCGTATAAACATGGAAACCTGCAAGCACACATTAGTTTTACAGACTTTTGATAGGATCCCAATCAACCACATCAACATTTGATCATTATACACATCCATGAAATAAGTGTGATTGCTTGCTTGCTTGCTTTTGCTCACCTGCCAAAAACCATACAAGTTGCTCCAAATGAGAGAAATAAGCTATGTTTGAACTTCTTCTTGTGTTGCCTCTTTCTTCACTAGGTCTTTGGTTTCTGGATCTTGACATAGGGGAAGAATCCCATGAGGTGGACGACCCTTGGTGCCCATCCCAGTTGCTGAGCACGGCAGAACATCAAGAACGTGTTCGCAAAGTAAGAGTTAAATCCCATGAGGACATGCCAAAATGCGTGACCTTGTGGGTTAATTAACCAGTTGGAGATCTCTTTGCAGAACAAATGATCACACAGCCAACAAAAACTCCCCAAAAATATGGTTCCAACATAGAGCTTGGCGAGCCGCTTTGCAGACACATCTTCTGTGTGAATATAATACTTGTACATCCGGGGGATGCAGAGGAGACAGAGGATCATGTAATGCACTTTGAAGCCAATGCCGAAACGAACCTGTGAGTGGACAATGGCAAAGACAGCACCATAGAGAAACAGAAAGGTGGGCATTGTGCTCCTGTAGTGCCAATCTGGTGAGTAAAGGATGTAAATGTAGAGGAGCATTTCCCAGATCATTGGAGTTTCATCACTTTGCTGCTGTCTGGTAAACAGATTCCAAATGTCATCAAGAGTACATCTCAATCATAAAACAATCATCTGATCAGAATTATTTGGTCGTCCAGTTATGACTTTTTTTTAAGCTAACAATTTTAACGGACAGATGGGTACAAATGGTCCCAACATTGAGAAACCTGTGTGGGGCACAGGGAGGATAATGTGTTCTATCCTCCCATTTTGATGTAAAATAACAAATGAATAGATAAAGCAGAAAGTGATGCCAGATAAATAACGCAGAAATAACTATGCATGCCACCTCTACAATATTAGTGTTTTAACACAATCTGGAAGTTTATACTTCCTAAACCACTCTCCCCCAACTTATGGGTAACCTCTTCAATTCATTCATCATGCCTAAAAATGCAGTCTGATTGTATGGGCCCAAGCCTGCAGGGCAACCTGCATTTCATGGCCATGGGCCAAAGCCTAGAATATAGCTATTTCTACAGGCCATGCTCAAGCCCACTTTCAGCTCAAACATGGACCACCAACTCATCTCGGGCATCTTAAAGCCCAGCCTATGCCCTATCATGATGCCTAAAAGTGCTGATCAAGCCTGGGTAATAGCAGTCCTTTTGCCGATGGGCAGCCAGGCCCATTAATTCCCTCAATGATCCTAGCCACTGTTACAAAAATTAACACTAAAGTCGAACTGGGAAACTTTGCCAAGCCAGGTAGGTCAATCTGGTTGGACTTGGGGGTCACCATCAACCATTTGTGTGGACTATACTAAATGGAAGATGTATCTGCGTTGGACCTGTGTGAGATACTAACACTCCATAGATTCTAGTGAAATGCTACCAGATTTCCTAGAATTCTCCTTTTCTTACTTTCTTAACATAAATCAACATCTAAGGTAATTCTATCCTATGGAAAATTTCTAGGTCGCAAAAAAAAAACATCTATGCATTTATTTATACCACCAAATTAACAACCTTACCATCCATGGCAGTACTCCTTGATTATAGGTATATGAAGATCAATTGGTCAAGATTTCACTAATTTCAATAAACTAATTACCAAGATATCATGTAAGGAAAAAATCACTGTCTTCCTTGCATTACATTATTTTAGGGCATATATATATATATATATAACTGGTTGATAAAATGTATGCCACATCAAGTGTTCTCACTGGATCTTTAGAAGTTTTATTCTACCTTGTAAATATGTTTTGCAAGTGCATATCTTGTTTCACACAGTGTTCCATGGATCAAGGCATGTCAGATTGCAGCCAAGTCAGATTTTCTTTCCTTATTATATTTTTTCCCAATTTATTGTAAAGAACCAGCTTTAAGAAGAAAAGCTCCATATAGATTAGCCAATATTCAAATAAGGACACTCAAAACAAGAGGATGAGAATTGCATTCAAATAAAGAAGCCCACTCAAAACTTCAAATGAATAAAAGATATGATAATTCGTGATTGTTAAAAAAAGAAATGTGTCTGTGTGTGTGTGTGTGTGTTTATTGATTACTACTCCATGTGAGTGTGCGTGTGCGCTTTAATTAGAGCTCCATATGAGTAATGTGTTAATGAAATTGGCAAAAAAGAAGAGAAAAAACAATAAGAGATGGCATAGCAGATTTAGGGTACATTGTACTAACACATGCTGTATTGTGGAATGTGGGTGTGTGCTTCAATTACCACTCCATGTGAGTATAGTGTTAATAAAATAGGAAGAATAGATGAAGAAAAAGAAGCAATAAGAGTTGCATAGCAGATAAAGGGTACTTACACATGTTGTAGCGTGGCATGGAATAACATGCTACCAATGGCAAGTATCATATTGGATATGTGAAGAACACTAAATCTTTTCTCAAACCGTTGTCTCAAGGCATTTATAAGGCCAATGAGTGCCAAAAGAATGCAAGGGACATTTGATATAGTGTTATAAAATTCTGCAATATGAGAAGAATAGACGTAATTCTTCTCACACGACCCCATGGTAGACATGCCAGGACCCCAAAAGCTTGATTCTTTATCTGCCATTCTCCAATATATATATATGCCCAGAAGGTAAATATGTTCAAAAGAAGCACATTGTTTTAGGACATGTTCAAAAGAACTGCAAAAAAAATGTGACTGCAAAACATCAGATGATATCTTAGCAATTGAACAATATAGATTAACCATTTTGATGAAATCTTTGATACAGATATTGCAACAAAATGAACTTGTACCTGGTTCACTGTTAAATAATTTTGGGTTATTATCAAAAAATAAATTGAATAAATGATAAGTGAAATTAAACCGACTCAAAGTTCAAATGAGACCAACTGACAAGACAAAAACGACATACAACAGTAATATGTATATCTGAACCTCATAACACAAATTTTCTAGAACAAATAAAACCCTAAATTTATTATCAAAAAATAAAATAAAACCCTAAATTTGTAATACATGGGTTAAAATAGCATTCAAAATTATGAAAAACAGCACCCTATTTCTGCCTCCTTATTTATTACAAAAGCCAACAACTAAATAACTTAAAATTGTATGAGAAAGAAATCAAGCCTTCCATTATGGCTAGTAGGAAAAAGGACAACAGAATGATGTTAATTACATTGGCCACAAGACAATAGTTGAAGTTTCAGTATGATCACCTTAATAGTTAACACTAACCAAGAATAATTACAACCAAGGATTCCAATGGACTCAACATCAGACTGTTGTAGGAACTCGGAAGGAAATCAAGGAATTAGGACCTATGGTGATGCGGACATGGAAGACAACGTGGGACCCACATGCCTTTTGGTGGGGTCTACACATGAATACACACATGGAGACCCATGGGGGAGGATTTGGTTTAGCTTTGGGTTCTTTTATTTGGGTTTTATTAGAGTTTTTTATTGTCTAAGTTAAATGTTTTATCACGTATTAAGAGTTAGGATATGTAGGGGATTTTTGGTTTTGTTTAAATAAGGGTATTAAGATCTTCTCAACTTTTCTTATGTTTATTAGTCCATTTTTTTATTATAAATAAGGTAATATATTAATAAAAAGCCAAACAAAGGCAATGTATGAGAGATACAAGGCCTCCATTAGTCCACACTAGCAGAATACAATGGACACTCATTAGAAAACCCAGTCCCGATACTGAAGATTAGAGAAAGAGGGGTAGAGGCAACTCCAAGAAAACAAGAGGGAGAAAATCTAGTTGTGGAGAGGATCTTCCGCCACTCGACGATCTTCAAAGATTCGCTTGTTTCTCTCCAACCATATACACCAGCAAACAGCGAACGACAACCATTTTCATAGTTTTCGACCTCTCTGAGACAGCCTGAGTCCTTTAGCTTGGCTCCACTCCCATATCAAAGAATGGATGGATGAATGTTGCACCTAACACCTATTAAATTGTTACAGACATCGACCCCACACTTTAAAAGCATACTCACAGTGCAAAAAAGAGATGGTCACAAGATTCCTCCCCATGAAGGCACAAGCAACACCTGTTGATGAACGGGATTCATCTGGTTTGAAGGAGATCTTGAGTGGGAGGCTTCCCGTGAAACAATACCCACATAAAGAACGTCACCTTAGATGGAACTTTGGATCTCCATAGAAAATCACAAGACAACTGGCTAGACCATTATGGTTTAATGCTTCATAGAATGATGAGACAGAGAATTCTCCACTCTTATCCCCTCTCCTCAGCCATTGGTCCTCCTCAACGATATTGATCTTCAAGCCCTCTAATACTTCCATAAGAGTAATAGCCTTCCAAATCTCCCAATCATTCAGGTTTCTCCTGAGATGAAGATGATAGCTTCTCTTATCATCGATCAAAACATAATGTTGTTGAATTGAGCCATCTCTTTTGCTCGCTAAATGGAAAATAGAAGGGAAAGCCTCCTCCAAAGACACCTCACCACACCAAGTATCCTTCCAAAACCGCACCTAATCCCCTCTACCCACTTTCATCCTCACAAAATTCCCAAAAGCCTTAAACACTTTAGAAATCCCCTTCCAAACTCTAGTTCATAGACCCCTTTGGGGCTATTGCTTTCCTAGCCCTTATCACGGGTCCCATACTTAAAAGCAATGATCTTGTGCCACAAGCAATCTTGCTCAATTGAGATCCTCCACAACCATTTCCCAAAAAGAGTTGTATTCGGCTACTTAATTGACTGGATGTCTAACCCCCCTGATCCACAAGCTTGCAAACTTGGGCCTATCCCAGCAAGTGCATCTTTTTGTCACCTTCAAACGAATCCCATAAAAAAATTGTGTTGGATCTACCCAATTCTATCCGCCACTAATTTCGGCGGGGAAAACAACGATAGCAAATACATCGGAAGGTTGGAAAAAACAGTTTTAAGCATTATGAGTTTTCCACCTTTGGAAAGATAAGGACCTTTCCAAACAACCAACTTCTTATTGAACTTTTCAATCATCGGATTCCAAAAATCTTTAGATTTGTATAGGGGGAGGCCCAAATAAGGAAGAGGAAGCTTATCCACCTTACAACCCAAAATATCGACCATCTCTTCCAAGTTAGGACAGCTCCTAACTCCCGCTAAGGTGTTTTTGCCCAGGTTAACTTTAAGACCCGAAGCTGCTTCAAAGAGCAATAGAATACATTAAAGAACCCAAACCTGCTCTTCCTCGGCTTTAAGAAAGAGGAGGGTGTCATCCGCAAATTAAATGATCAAGACTTTATGACCTCTAAGAGACACCTGCCATCCCTCCATCAAGCCCACTTCTCCCGCTTTGAGGAATAATCTGATGAGAGCTTTAGAAACCAATATGAAGAGAAAATGAGAGAGAGAATCATCTTCTTGTAAACCACAACTACTTTTGAAAAATCCTTCAGATGTCCCATTCAATAAAATTGAGAACAAAGCCAATGAGACATACTTTCATCCAGATTCTCAATTTCCTACCAAAACCCATCATCCTCAACAAGTCGTGCAAGAAATCCCAATAAATATGGTCATAAGTCTTTTCCATGTCCAACTAGCATAAAGCCCCGGCTTCGTTTCTCTTTATCATCATGTCCATTAATTCCTTAGCAATAAGGGAACAATTGACGATCTACTTGCTTTTGATGAATACACATTGATATTTCGAGATTACCTCACCCAGGATTGTCTCTAATCTATGGGCCAACACCTTAGCCAAGAGTTTATACATGCTACCCACAAGATTGATAAGTCTAAAGTCTATAATTTTTGTGGCCCCTTTCTTCTTGTGGATGAGAGTGATGAAGGTGGCGCTCAAGCTACAACACCACGAAGCATTCTCATGGAATTCATTCATTACCTCCATTATGTCCTCTTCAAGCACCTCTTAGAATTCAACATAGAATCTCAGCGAGAAACCATCTAAGCCTAGGGTTTTGTCATCCCTACAATAGTTAATAGCTTCTACTACTTCCTCTGAATGAAAGGAAAGCTCAAGCCATATTTGATTCTCGTTCGATATCCTGTTGAATACCAGCCCATCTAATTTCGGTCGCACCCTTTGAGGCTCCTTTTAGAGATTCTGATAATATTTTTCAATGGTATGCACAAGACTTCTATTATCTTCAATCAATTGCCCATTCACCCAAAATTTCTCAATGCAGTTAGTTTTTTATCACAATTGGCTATATTATGAAAAAACGAGGTGTTATTATCTCTTTGTCGCAGCCAAGTCACCCTTGATTTTTGCCTCCAACTTATTTCCTCCATACATGTCTAGTCAATGTACTCCTTTTCTCTCATCTCCTTTTCCGCTTGAGTCCGACCACTCTATTGTTACTTCCAATCCAACTCTTAGATGATCTTTAAGCACTCATTTTTTCGAGAATCAATTGTCCCAAATTTGCATAAGTTACAAATCTTCAATGCTTCCTTTAGAGTCCTAAGTTTCTGACCAAACACAAAACTAGCGGTTTCAGAAAATCGAAAAGATTCCCAACAACTCCTTACCTTTTCTCTAAAACCCGGATAGTCCAACCACATTAATTCAAAGCGAAATGGAGATGGGCCCTTTGAGAAGGCTTCATGATTAAAGAGAATGGGGAGGTGATCAGAAATTGGATTCAGGAGGGCTACCTGTCTGACCTAAGGAAAATGGTTTTCCCATTGTGGAGAGATTAGAAAAAGATCCAACCTACATGTGTCTAGAACATCTTGATTGTTGGACCATGTCTAGGATGCCCCTTCCAGCGAGAGATCGATGAGACAGTGAGTTTGGATGATATCAGAGAATTTTCTCATGGGGAATTCAATCTGCATCCTCCCTAGTTCTCCTTCAGGTACCGAAAGATGTTGATACCCCCACTAATGCACCAAGGCAAGTCCCATTCAGTCCTTATGCTGGTGAGCTCTTCCTAAAAGTGACCCCTACTCGTTGGATCATTCAAGCCATGAGCCCCAATACAAATCCATTCAAAAGAATCATCATTAGATATACATCTAACAGAGACCAAGTACTTACCAATTCTAGCATCAACCACCATCACTTTTGCTTGGTTCCACGCCACTAATAATTCCCCTACTCTCCCAATTGCGTTCTTGTGTCTAAAGCGGAAACGTTGACAACCCCAGAACCTAACTCCTTCCTTTAAACTCATTTAACTGAGCTTTGTTTCCTGAAGCATCAAAATGTCAATCTTCCGCTTCCTACACAGTTCCTTCACACACTCCTTCCCTTGACCCCCTAAACCCCTAACATTCCATGAAAAGACGTTCATGTTCATCACAGATAACAATGTCTAAGCTTCCCCCCTGCCTCCCTTCCTGTCTCTATATAATTTTCTTCCACTACCTTTGTTATCCTTATCACCATCTTAATTAATAATGGAAATTACGTTGTGTAACTCCCTGCTATAATTCCTTGACTGCCTTTCCCTCCTATGAGACTGACACTGGCGAGGACTACTACAATGCCTTCTCTCGATCTCCCTGAACAAGTCCTCCACATGGTCTTCCAAACCTGAGAAAGAAATGCTTGTCTTCCTACTCACCTCCTTAACTTTAGCAAGAACCCATGCCGAGGAGAGTGGGGGAGGTAGCAATCTCAGCATGCCGTCCCTCATAACGAGACTCCTAGCATCTGAAGAAACATCTCCCCTGATGCCCTCACTTTCGACTAGAATGACTGAACTCCCAATGTCCACCTCGAAGACATTAGAAATGCCTTCCTCCTCTGTCATCGAAGCCAACTCACCTCAACTGAGGTGATTTCCGATGGCTCCCTTCAATATTCCTCTGTTGAGATCATTTACCTCCTTTTCGCTGGACCACCTAAGTCTTGAATAGCTAGACTCATCTCTACTCCGTGATTCCCATGAGGATGACGATTCCTCTTCCCTATAGCACTTTGCCACCACCTTTTCTTTCCCTTTCCCTTTCCCTCACTCATTCTTAGTTCTAGAGCTGAGAATTTTTTTTTATCAAAGCCCTCCTTTTATCACTATGCCTCCCTCTCTCCTATTTTTCTTACGCCTATCCCACACAGGTTCCCTTCTTTGCCATGAATCATCTTCCAGCTGCTTGGCATGATGAGTCGAAATCACTCGACTAAGAGAAAAGAAACAAGCGTGCCTCTTCCCTGCCCCACCCTTACGTTGTATAGCAAGATTTTCCTCCCTTCACTTGCCTTCATCAACCCTAAGATTATCGCCGTGAGGAGCCTGCTCAGGCACTCTCATTTTGGATCATTCCCATCCTTTATTGCGATTGATAATCGATGGAGTCTACTTGGGCTTCTTGTTATAGTATTTGCCACTTTTATGGGCTTTTTTATGGGCCTCCTCCCATTCTGGGACGTCATAATGGGCCTTCTCCTCCCACTCTCCTCTTCTATTTTCCCAGGTCTCTTCGTTAATTTACTTTTATGTCCCTGGAAGTCATTCTAAGTCTCCCTACCCTTTAAAGGAATGAACTTGGGTTAGTCTAGATCGAACCGGTCTCCTATGCTAACCTGCCCATAGCGATTGTACATATCCTTTCTCTTCTCTACTTCAGCTCCCTCCCTTTTCTTACTATACACAACATTGTCGTATAGTCTTCCTCATCACTCTTCCCTCATTGGTTGGGAGCCCCATGTCACCCCACATGCTGGAGCATGACTCCATTCAAAATTTGAATTCGAAGTCAGAGATTTCTCCGACGACCAATTCATCCACCGATGCCGGTGAGACTGGCTCGTTTTTCTAGCACCTCTGAGAAGCCCTCTTTCAATAAGTTCAGCCGCAAATACCTTCCTTGCAGCTTCCTTTACCTTCTTAACGAAATAAAGCTTTGGCAACTCTTCTGCCCACACTGCCACCCTGAACTCCCACATACCGTTTGAAATTTGGATGGACGATCGGATATCTCCTTCCTCCACCACCATGATTCTCACCCATTCAATAGAATTTGGATCAACAATTTCCATTGTTAAAAACCCTACATAAGCATCGCTAATGGCCTGGAATATCGACTGACCCCAGAGGTGAGCTGGTATCGCGAAAACTGACAGCCATCTGTTGGCCTACAGTTTCGTAAATCCCTCACACCCAGCTCTAAGATGTCAGCGGTTTAACAAAAGACATCCCGACCCCCATTCCCATTTCCCTTCGCTCCACACTCTATCCACATCCTACGCTGACAAGAGGGTGACAAGCAGCAGATCATTTGGGATTTGCTTCATCTTTATCTTGCCCAAGACTTTCCACCCCTTCTTCCCCCATTGCTCCAGCCATGGGATGCTTTTTTTCCCCTTCCACCTTCCCCACCAGACACACCTGCATCTGAATCATTCTTCCTCTAGCAGCGTCAGCATCCACCTTGACCTGCCATCCCCCTTTATCAATTTTCATCCTATCCAGCAATCCCTGAGAGACCATTTCCAGCGCTGAACTACCTCAGCATAGCTCCGAGATTCAACATGGGCCGAGCTTGTTTTCTGGTCAGCAAAATACTTTGATTCCCCCTTCTTCCCACCAATGTGTTTGAGGTGGTCCTTAACCCTTCCCCCTTTTTCTTTGTCCCGATGGAACACACATGGGGGCCCACCGAAACTTTTGCCTTTCTCAAAAACCATCTCCGGCCAACAAGATTGATCTTCAAAAGGATTGTTGAGGCCCTACCACAGTGTTTTTTTGTGTTTGTATGGTGGTAGTATGTCCTTGGGGGGGAATACCCTTGTAATCAAGTATGAATGAAGGATGAATAAAGTTTTTTGTTGGGTGTCTTCTTCCACGAGTAGAGCCATCTTCTTCAAGCCTTATGCTTGAGCTTGAACCTGAGGTAGGGAGTACCATGAGCGCTGTTCTTTTTTCCTCCTCTTCTTCTTCTTCTTTACTATTTTATTTACTGGACAGCCATTAAAGGACCATGAACTATTCAAGAAGCTTCTCCTTGACTGGTTTCTTGATTCCAATCCATTTCAATCCTTGTTCCTTTGTTGCTTTCATTCAAGAAACCTTGAAAGAACTTCAAGCTCCACTAAGAATACATCATCTAACCTGCATCTGCTCCCTAACCCCATCTTTAATGTTTTCTTGCAACCTAAACCCTATTACATCTGTGATTGATTAGTAATAACCCCTTTCTTTATTGCTTTCTATCAAAACAACCAGAAAACAACACCTAGTACACTGCGACACCTTTGAGTCCTCTTCCCTTTAGTTTCCAAACCTGGAAGTATTAAACATTGACCAGAACTTCACTGTTATGCACTTGAATCCAGCAGTTGTTTGCTGTAGGGCCTGAGAGAAACCTGATAAGACCTATATCCATACACCTCCAGCCTTGTTAGCCTAACATCTGCTCCTATTCCCATGGTTATTAGTCCCCTGTTATCCTCATATTCCAACCTTGTTGCACCATCAGTATTCACTTTTAAACCTGAATTTCAGCAGTGATTCATACCAGCTCCTTTCTTTAATTAATCACCACTTCAACCTTTTTACAGCTGCCTCTATAACCTATGTCTCAACCTCTGGCTTGAGCCCAATACCATATTATCCCTGCTGCTCACTCCAAACTAAACCTGTCCCAATCACGGTCTTATATTCCTACTATTTTATTTTACTACAACCAAAAGCCACCTACCCCTTGTTGTTCAGCCCTATTCCCTTATCAAAGCAGCCTGTGTTATATCCAATCCTGATCCTATTTAGCTCCTATAACAGTTCATATTGAACCACCCAGAAAACTTTGAGTTACTAACTGTGCTGAATTTTATCCACACCCTTGCTGATTTCCCCAGATTCTGATAATATTTACCCTACCCTAGAGCCTTTATACTTTCTCCTTCAGTCTTGCCTTGGTTGAATCTGTTGATTGGTATCTTTTCTCTTGAGTGCTGCATCATATGGTCAACACATGTCAAGTCCTCTTGTCAAAGAAGGACGTAAAATATGTGATTAGACAGGTACTGAGAATTTACCAAAAAAAAAACGACAGGTACTGATAAAATTTAACAAAAAATCAAACTGGAATTGAGAAAGGTTCCTGATCCATGGAGACTTGCTGACATCAATTCCTGAAACAATTAAAGATCTATACACAAGATTGCAAACAAGGGCATACTAAAATCAACAACCTGGTTCATTATAAGTGGATTCTTTCTCCTTTTGTAAGACTATTATATTAATTAAAATTACTAAATAAATCTAGTCCGGAAACTATCTACCCTACATATTGTAAGAATATATATAATTTGGCCATATAACATTAGGTAAAACTAGCAAGCAATGATACATATCAACTAAGCTTCTTTGACTCCATTAGTTTGATCAAAATTTTCGTGGGATGTGGACTCTCGAGATTAAGCAGTCCATCCCCCCCCCACCAACTCCATCTGCCCAGCCTATTGAGATGTGATGTAGGATATCCCTTTTTAAAAGGACCCTGCAACAATTAGGACTAAACTACAAATGTCATATAGAAATCAAGAGAACCAGAAGAAGGATGAAATCAATAACCAAGAAAAGAGTGAGAAAGAAGATAAAGGAAACAGAAAAATTAAATTAAGAGAAAGTAGAAATTAAAGAAACATGAGAGAGAAGAGATGAAAAGAAGAAGATGAAGAACTCACCTAACCGTGAGAGGTATAGAGATATAGCCAAACCATGGGCTTTAAGATAACTTTAATTCATAATTTTTCTTGACCCCCTCGTACAAGTGGTCTTTATGACTTATTTATAATATAAAATAAAATAAAAACAAACAAACAAACTTTGACCAAAATACTCCACCCTTGTATGGTCAGCTAAAAAAAAAAAACTAAAAAAATTATGAAAAATATAAAAATACTTCTAAACTAATTCTAACTCTACCAACTTTCTAACTTGGCTCTAATGGCCTTATTATATTAAATCCACTATTAAAACTCTCCTAAAACATAAAAAAACAATAAAAAATAAAGCCTAAAAACTATGGGCAACAACTCTATCACTTGGTTTTCTTCAAAAACCTTGGTCTTGGCTTTCATAAAGGTTTATACTTCTCCATCCACTGAAGAGTTACCTCATCAATTCCCCCCTCTTAGAAAACCCAACCTCGTTGAGTTGGGGTGGAAGTCCAAGGATTCCTAGTCCATCATGCGGTGTCGGCTGCCATGAAAAAGTAGATCGTTCATTCTTTAGCTTTATTTGCCTTGGACATATCCTCTGCATCATGAACATGTGGTGCATCAACCCTGAAAATCCTCTTGCTACTATTTCCTTAGCTTCCTCTACTAATTCCCGTTCGCACTCTGAAACCATGTCCTTAATCGGCTCATATACTTTTTCCAATTCATCATTCGCTACTGATTGTTTTTTAGTAAGGCCCATAAATTGGACACTGGGATTTATGATGTTCATAACCCTTACAATTCACTAATCTCCCTTTGGCTTCGATATGGATACCTCTGAACCTCTGGATCTAGATGAAGAGAACTATAATGATGTTCCTGAGCGGAGAAGATATCCTGGTCTGTTGAAGCCTACAAGTCTAAATGCTCAAAGAAGTATTGGCAACTGTATAAGTCTGCCCATGGATTTGGAGATTATCCTCAATATATTGGGCTGTTTGGATAACCTCATCAACTGAAGAATAGTACTGGTAACAAAGCCCTTGCGAAACCTGCAGATGGAGGCCCTATCTGTACAAAGACACAAGGACCTCATCAGTCTAATTGAAGCATAATCTAGTGGCAAAGTGCTCGAACTATCTAGTGTAATCACTAACACTGGAATTACCCTGTCTGAGCTATGATAACTGCATCTGAGCTCTCTACTTGTAATCCTGAGAGCAAATCGTTTCTTCATAGCCACTTTTATCTCACCCCAAGTTGTCACAGTTCTATGACCAGACTTAAACATGCTCTTCTTATAAATGCTCTACCAAATCCGAGTTGTACCAGTTAGCTTGGATTCCGCAGACTGTAGTTTTCGCACCTCCGAAACCTTATACATCTTAAAGAAAGATTTAACTTTGTGCTTCCAATCTAAAAAAGTATCCACACCTTGTTCACCATCAAAATCACATCTACTCTGATGTATCTATCAATTTCAGAATGTACAGGATTGTGTGGAGTCATCTCTTTGCATATCGACTCCTGCCTGGGAGGTGTTATCTCTTGCTATGTATTAAGGGAAGCAGTGTGAAGGGAAATCTCACTTTGTTGGCTTGATCCTGCGGTAGAATTAGATGATCCAGCTCCTTGCACTGGCTCTTTTCCCATTTCCTTAATGGCTGTCATAAGTTGCTCAAACAATATATCCATCTTAGTTTTTAATCCTGCAACTCTAGCTGTCAACTAGGTTAATTCCTACTTAGTAGCCTAAATCTTTATTGCATGACCATCCATAATAGTAGACAGTGTAACTGTAGTGTGAACCATGATATTTGGGGATCTCTACCAAAGATTTAGGGTGTTCAGAAATTTTAGGGTTAGGGAAAACCCTTTCAGGAATTCCAAAAAAATATTAAGGTAGCCCTAATATTATTTAAGAAAGAATTTTGGCAAAGTTCAAGAATGTTAGGATATACCATAAAATTATTTAGACACTTAAAATAGGCCCTAAATAAATTTTAGGCCTCTTGAAAGAATCCTAAAATAAAAAACCGATTATATTGTTGAATCAAATGATCCTAACTAATAAGAATTAATTGGAAAACCTTGAGCTTTAATATCATATATGATGTAGGATATCCCTTTTTAAAAGGACCCCACAACAATTAAGGATAAATTACAAATGTCATATAGAAATCAAGAGAACCAGAAAAAAGATGAAATCAAGAACTAAGAAAAGAGTGAGAAAGAAGATAAAGGAAACAGTAAAATTAAATTAAGAGAAAGAAAAAATTAAAAAAAAAAAAAACTCAAGAAAATAAGAAATAAAGAAACATAAGAGAGAAGAGATTAGGAAGAAAAGAAAAGAAAAAAGAAAAAGAAGAAGATGAAGAACTCACCTAATTGTGAGAGGTATAGAGATATAGCCAAACCATGGACTTTATGACAATTTTAATTCATAATTTTTCTCCAACCCCCTCGTACAAGAAGTCTTGATTACCTGTTTATAATATAACAAAATGAAATTTGACCAAAATACCCTTTCCTTATACGGTTAGCCCAAAAAAACCCAATTTTTTTTTTAAAATTCTGAAAAATATAAACCATTCCTAAACTTCTTCTAAACTAATTTCAACTCCCTACCAACTTTCTAACTTGGCTCCAATGGCCTTATTATATTAAATCGACTATTAAAACCCTCCTAAAACATATAAAAAAACACTAAAAATAAAGCTTAAAAACTGTGGGCAACAACTCTATCACTTGGTTCTCTTCAAAAACCTTGGTTTTGGCTTCCATAAAGGCTTGTACTTCTCCATCCATTGAAGAGTTGCCTCATACAGATGTCAAAGAGTTGGTGAAAAAGGATCTTTGATTGTTCTACCAGTACCCAAATGGGCTTCATCACTAGCATCAAGACATGGGAAAAAATGGACATATAAAACCATGTAAAGAGAATAAAAAAGGATGACATCCAACTCCTACATCGAAGGAAGAAGATGCATTGGTCCAACCCATCAATCTCCTTGGCTAAACCTTATGCACTAAATCTATAAGCTACGCCCCTTGCATTTGTTGGAGTGGGTCGGAGTGGGTCTTTCAATCTAGGATTCCATATACTTGATTTTTGTAGGAACAATCAACCCAAATATTTCGTTGTTCCCTTTTATTTTTTTAATTCCTTGTTTGACATACTGAGGGTATAAAGTTCTTTTATTAATGAGGTTATGTGTCCTTTGTGAAATGAAAACCAATGATTTGTTGCAAATTGAAAACTTCCAAAAGATAAGGGGAAGGCCAGAAAAGACATGGGTTAAAAAAGTGAGAGAAGCCTGAGAATTTATAATTTAATGAACTATAAGGCTCTAGATAGAGTGGAATGGCTACACAAACCCAAGTAATTGAGACTTGACATCTTTTAGTTGAGTTGAGTTGAGTTGAGTATAAGAGCATGTCTAGTTTCGAACCATTTAGAGTGTGTTTGATCTTTACTTTTGATATCCAGAGTTGTTTCTTTCTTTTTGTTTTTGCATCTCAACAAAAAGAGATTCTTTCTTGGTATCTTTTTTTACCAAAAGCTCTCCGTACCATGATATGTTTCTGGCTAACCAAACAAAAAATAAAGATTAACCATAATTTTGAAGCTGGGCCAAATCAAGGAAACGAATAATCCAAAACTAACACTCCACATATTTTATCAAGTAAAATGCAAACTCATAAACCCATCCTACTCAATGTTGGTTAATGGAGCCCCAACTCGCCATTTTGAGGCCTTTAGGGGGTTGAGGCAAGGGGGCCCCCTATACCACCTCCTCTTCCTCTTCGTGGCTAAAACAATGGGTGCTATGTTATGTAGGGCTGTAGATGGTGGCCTTCTCAAGGGATTCAAGGTGGGCAGGGAGAGTGTGTTGGTCTCTCATCTGCAATATGTAGATGACAATTGATCTTATGTAATAACTCCCAATGGCAGATTCGGATGTTGAGATGTGTCCTTCAGTGTTTCGAGGCCGTGACAAGGTTGCGAATGAACTTTGCAAAGATTTTGATTATTGGGGTGGGTGAGGTGCCTAATATTGAGAAGGTTGTCGAGTTGGGCATCTTCCTATCTCCTATTTGGGGCTTAGGAGTCTTCATCTCTCACTATCCCCTTTGTGTTGTATGACATTTTGTACATGCATATGAGTATAGTATATAGGTAAGCATAAGCTGACTTCTTGCATTTTATCACATAATTTTACTTTCCATTTAATACAATTCATACCTAATCAAAAGAAAATACCTTATTAATGAGTAGATTTATTATTAATTATCAATATAAATTACATTAACTTGGTAAATTAAACTACCAAAAAATGGGCATAAAACTCCAATAATACACTAAATTCAAATGATGCAAGACTCTAGTCTCCCATCATTACATCTCACTGTTTAAGATTCTTTGTTTGATGGATAATAAGTCGGGAAAGTAAATCCAATGGACTTTTCTTGGAAGGATGGAAGTATGGAAGTATTAAAGCCTCAAGTAAAATGGAAGGAGTTCACACTTCACATGTGGGAAGAAGGAAAAAGGGACAAAAAAGGGGAAGGGAATTTTCTAAAAGAAATGTGTCATAGGTCCTTAGAATAAAATTAGGCTATAAGGAACTGATTTTGCTGATTTGATGGAGATGGACAGCTTTTGCTAGGAAAAACAAACAAAAAAACAAAACACACCCACAGTTTACAATTTTCTATCGGTGGACATTGTACTACCAATCTCTCAAATGAAGGGTTTGAATTTCGGTGACCATTTGCTAAGTGGTATGGTTGAAAAGGATTCATGGTGTAGGACAAGCCCAAAAGAAACCTAAACAGTAAAAACAGTTTTTACACAGTAAAACTAACTTTATGCAATTTAAAATTCTCAAAACAAACCCAATATCACCATTCACGCCACTATCATACACCTTTATGTAGATCCCTAGATTTGATTCCTAGGCTAAGTTTAACCATAAGTTTGACTCTTCAAGCAATACTTCAATAAACCATTTTCTTTTACGAACAAGACTCAATTGGAAACTTCCAACCTCTTAAATCCATCCTGATAACCATGGAATGCTAGCAAGACCAAGTTCCAGCTACTCATGATATGCCTCTTGTATTAATTTTTGGATGATACCAGTTGTAAAGCTGATCATGTTCTCCTTACATAGTATAGTAAAAAGAGCACAAACACACTGCAGCAATATCTCATTGTAGACAAATAATAAAAAATGAAAATTAAATTAATAAATAGAAAATAATGTCTATCTCACTCTAAGCCACCAGCAATATCTTCATTCGACATGGCAATAATAATGATTTATTACATCAAGCTATACAAGACTAAAGCCACTAGCTACAACTGTAATACCCCAAAATACCCAGGGGTATTTTAGAAAAAAAAACTAAAGAAATAAGAAAAATAATAAAAAAAAGGGAGTTCTCCCCATTCGTTCGAACGAACGAAAATTCAGAAAGTGGGAGAGAAGAGAAGGAAGAAGGAGGTAAGAAGAGGAGGAAGGAAAGAGAAAAGGGAAGGGGGTTTGTGGAACAACCCCAAAAACGTGGACAACCATCGTTGGATTTTGATTGGGTGTAGGAGCAACCCCGAAACGACCTGAAACAGGTAAGTTGGGGATTTATGGGTAGGATTTGCACAAACCCTTGTTCTTTATGTGTTTTAGCTTCATTTTGTCATAATGAATGTCTTTGATTAGGGAAAAACGTTTCCATGAATTTACATGAAGGAAAAACTTTATTTTCTATGAGATTTTTGGAGCTATTCAAATTTAGGGGTTCCCATACTCTGTTCTTTGAAAGTTTTGTGTACATTGAATATGTTTTAATGATTCCCCATGTTTATTTTGAGCTTGGGTTATTGATGTTTTAGAAGAAGTACAAATTAGTTTTTTTGGAATTCCTTTCTCTGCACCTATGCATTATGTTAAAAATAAATTTTAATTCATAAAATTTCGATGAATTTAGTGGATTTAGGGATTTGATTTACAGAAAAGACTAAGGAATTGGTCCTAATAAAATTTTATATAATTATTTTATATAGTAGAAGTTAGAATAGAGTTCTAAAATGTTAGATCTCTTTAATTTTCAGGCACCAATCAGTCATTTGGTTTAATAGAAGGGGGATACCTATAAAGCTAGAGAGATATGTAAGTAGATCTTCTATTTTCTAATACACAACGATGTTAGGGTTTTATTTTGAAATAAATTTAAGAAACTAAGTTGTTACCCAATTAAATTGGATACGTATTTTATTTATAATTTCATTTTAAACATGAATGTTTTTTTATTATCTTGGAAGTTCTTTAGATATGGAAATGTATTTGTTTTAAATTAAAAGAATTATTTTCAAACTGAATTTCACATTATGACAATGTTTTGAACCATGTTTCTTATTCGTGCTTTTTGAATATTGGCCCATGCATTTGTTTAAAAGAATTCATTCTAGTTGAATATTTTGTGGTGTGAAAAGCAATACATGCATCATTTGGACTGCATTGCATGCTAACAATTCAGGTCGGTTTTGATATCTCAATTACCAGCCATCATATCAGTTGTACGAGATGCCGAAAATTTTCTATAGCAGGATTATCAATTGTCATAGATATTATAATTTCGATGTTGGGACCAATACAGAAGCACTCCATTACTTTATATATATTGTTCCCAGCAGTTCGGTACTCTTATGGTCAGATATTCGTTATGTTTATGCATGGAGCACCGAGGATTTGGGCCACTAGCTTACTTGTACATTTAGCCAATGATTTCTATTTTATATATATTGGTAGGGATTTTCTATTTTGTTTATATTTATGCATTAGCCAAGGATTTCTATACTGTTTATTGGCCAAGGATTCTTATGACCCGGCATTTGATGTATGGAGAGATACTTCGATCTTTGATTTATTTTAGGCATGTCTGGTGGTCGCATCAGAGTCAGTGCATTTCCTGGATTGTGATCTAAATGATCCTTTCAAGGGAGGCGAGAGGCGAGAGGCTTTGGCTTCCGTCCTTTAATAAGATTATGGGTTTTTTCTTGTGTCAAGCCTTCTATTTTGCATGGTCATTATGTGTCTAAGATTTATGTTGATATTTGTGGATTATTTAGTCGCTCTAATACTTGAGAGGCTTTGTCCTCTGAGAGGCCTTGTTCTTCGATGAAATTATTAGGTTTTATGAGCCTGATTCTTTTTCTTGCATGGCTATCGTATGCTTGAGATTTATGCTTAATTATAAGGGTTATTCAGCCGTTCTGTGATTCTAATGACTATGTGCAACAACTTCTTTTCATCTGTATCTTGATGTGTTTATTCCTCAAGCTAAACTATGTCACTCTTGGTATCGTAGTTGTATTCATATTATACAGGAGAATCAGACATTAATAGGGTCGAGATACTTCCTATATGCATGTAACACATCAACAGTATCATTGAGGCAATTGCAACGAACAACTACTTAAATCATACATGTTAGAGCACACGCATGTCATGCTATTTGTTTTCATACATCATTAGTTGCATTAATAAATACTTATGATTATGTAGAGTTTAAAACTATTTATGTTGATCAGAACGGTGTCATGCATCCCAGTATATGAGTTTTACACAGTTTTTTACTCATATTTGAAAAGGTTTATCATTAAATGAATTTAACACGTTTTTTACGATTTCGTATTTATTTGTTATAAATTTTAGAATGTGAAATTTACTTGTTGGACTTTCCCCAAGCTCAGCCAAAAAATAAACCCCCTACAAATAGATAAGTTCCAGTGGATCCAAAGAATTGAGACAGCATAGGCCTAGTTACTTATGTATCCGATGTGGAGCAGACTGTGAGGTAGATGTTGATGATTTTGTACTAACCTATCTTAGATGTATAGATGGGTTTTGTGTATCCGTGTGGACCAGATTATTTTGTATAAGGATTTATATTCTTGTATATGTCATTTTGGAGTGTTGTTGGATATACAACAACCCAGTGTCAAATTATCTCCAAAAAAGAAAACAATTGACTACTCGTGATATAGATAATGAAGAACAAGCATTAAAATTTAAATAAAATAGAATTTAACATAACCCATGTAGGTGCGTGCAGGAATAGATAGCTAGAGAAACAAAATGCAGTAGATAAACTATTACAACACCCAATGTAGTGAGGAAAAAATCCAAAGTGAAAGAGGTTCAGATCTTCTGCAAATCCATGCCATTTTTCTCAGTCCAAATATAGCAATTAAAAAGTACCAACACCAAACTAAAACGCACAAGCCATTAACAAATTCACCTGGGATCCATCCTTTAAACAATCACTAAACAGTGAAAAAATAAATTTTAATTAAAAATAATGCACAACATTTCCTCTAAATACTGTACATTGATTATCTGAGCCAATGAACAGAACCCACCTGCGAAAAATCCTAATTTTTACGAACAATAATCTACAAGATACAAAGGAAGAAAGGAGAAACAGAAAAGCAGAGATGTAGACTAAGAAGAAGAAATATTGCTCACTTACCGACCTGTAATGATGGAGCTCCCATCCTTCCTCAATGTCTCTCTCTCCCTTCTCTTCCCTTCCCTTCCCTTCTCTAACGTACTCAAATCAAAATAGATATTACTGTGAAAGTTGCGTCGTGAAACGATCAAGGGAATAATTTCTTCAGTACTTAATGAGGAGAGATTCAGATAACGGCTTTTTTTAATAATAAAGTAGGGTTACTGTTCATAGATATGGAAGAAATGGATGGAAAATAGTAAATCTTCTGTGACCAACATTGGTGTGACTATTGAGTGACAACATCTGACCTGACACTTAGCTCCGTCTGATTGCAGGAAAAATTGACATTTTTGAGTAAAGGTAAATCAACCTTCCTAACTATACAATTTCTTTATATTTGATTGCACAAAGACCCTGACTGATTCATGAGAGTTGGGTTTTCCTAGGAATTGTGTATGATTTTCTTAGGAAAGCCCAAAATCCTATTGTTTGTTACGTTCAGAATACCGCTTTCAATACTACCTTGAAGAATGTGCAATTCTCAGCTGTGAAGTATTATTCTTTATAATCATAATTTTTTTATTATGATCAAAACGATTGGAATCATCTCTATTATAAAAAGAAAAGCACAGAACGGTTAAAGATTAATGGTTATCTTTGCAAACTGTCATAAATTTGTGTTGGGACTTTCTTTTCAACCTTTCATCAGACATGGTTGGAAAAGAAGAAAATTTATTCATTTTCTTATTCTAATCAAATTCCAAGGTTGTTTTCCTAATTACTTTATTTACTAAGAAAATTGGGATAGTCCCATGAATCAGACAAAGCCAAAATGGTCGAGGATTAGAAAATGAGATAGACCTCTATTATCATGCATTGATTGACAC
>JAOXJP010223253.1:0-11664 GCA_025762735.1 Platanus orientalis | reverse complement strand
GATTTGATGGGTCAAATCAAAGAATTTCAGAAAAAGTGAAGGTGCTTTAATGGAGGTTTCAAGAGAAGGAAGAAGAAAGAAGAATAATGACAGAAATAATGAAAAGAGAATAGTTTAGAACGAAAGAGAAAGTTATGAAAAAATTAAGAGATAAAGAAAAAAAAATAAAGATATACCTTGAAGAAGATAAGGAGCTTGTTGCTACACCAATGGAAGAAGAAGAGAAAGGGGAGCGATGAGTGGCATCAACCTTTGGAGAAGAAGAACATGGCTACAACCACACCTTGAAAACACCCAAATATTCAAAAACAAATTTATTCTGCACTACTAAATTATGGAGGCGGGGTTGCCTTTAAATAGACTTACAACTTTAAGAAATTGGAAACTTGCCAAAATTACAAACTTCCTAAAATTCTAAACTTGCTAGCCAAGTTTTATAAAAACATAACTTTCTAAGAACTTATTTTTCTAAAAATTAAAACTCAAAACTTCCAAAAAAAATACTATTCTTGTTTTTAGTGACCACCCTCTTAGTAATTTGGTCATAACTTTCTCAAATTACCTCAGATTTACGCAATCTTGGTCTCATTAGAAAGGTAACTGAATAACCTATCTAATTACACCAAAATCAAACCAAAAATTCAAGTTCTGACCTTAAAAAAAGTGGACCGAACATTAAAAAACAGGATTACTCTAAAAAACCCAAAGTTTGACACTATTGGCCTTATTACATGGACACATAAAATGTTATACTCCCCTTAAAAGACCCTAAATAATTCCACATAACATGTACACTTAAATCTAGCCCTCTTATGTGGGGGTACATACATAAGCCTTGCTTGATTGTCCGCATCAGAATTCCAAGGATGCAAGTGATGTAACCCAGGGCAGTCCAGGAATATCTCAAATGAAAAGAAAAAAATGAAATAGATAATATAACATGCACAATTAAAG
Source organism: Platanus orientalis (assembly GCA_025762735.1). Taxonomy (NCBI): domain Eukaryota; kingdom Viridiplantae; phylum Streptophyta; class Magnoliopsida; order Proteales; family Platanaceae; genus Platanus; species Platanus orientalis. The sequence goes on along the minus strand of JAOXJP010223253.1, from coordinate 10,710 downwards.
AAGTGAAGCCAGAAGTACATAGGTTTTGAGCTGTGGCCACTGGCCTTAAATCAGTGTATAGATGCAATATGAAAACATGGGAGTAGGGAGTGGGAATGGGTCAAGGGAGTGATCCAAGTGGATTAACTTGTGATATGATGTAGATGTGTAAGAAATTCACCTCTTTGGATTGATCTAGATTATATATTTCTCACATATAACTAGATGAACAACCACCTCCAATGTATGGGAATCTTACAGAGAACTTTACTTTAAAAAAATCTTGTAATTTTTTGATTTATTTGTCATCCAGTCCTTTCCTACTTACAGTATGACTCAGATCAAATAACTTGTAAATCAAACACCAGATTTAGTAATGAGACTCAAACTCCTAAATTTAAAACAATGACTAAAAATAACCCTAATTCAACTAATTCAACTTTTAAAATAGGACCAAGAACTAAAAAATAAAGAATAGAATCAAAGTTGCTCAAAATAATAGAACTGCTTATGGAAATCCATATGGATGTAAAATATCTCACAAAATGGAAATCCATATGGATGTACCTCAACTGCCCTCCAACAGACTGAAATTCCCTACTATGTGGTTGGGGCAATAGAATTCAGTAGTGATCCTATGTACCAAAACCAAAAATCTCTCCTTTTTGGTTTGGATTTCTCCTGTGTGGATAAACCTTGGAGTCCTCGGATACTGATTCCAACTAATCCCTACCCAAGGTTGGAAAACCTCAGTCTAACGAGTTGAGTTCCAAATACCCCTCATAAAAATCAGGGTCTATTTTCTAGAAGTCGGTCAAAATAATCCATGTGCTCTCTGAAATTAGTTTGCCTTGCCATTTGACCAAGAACTATTGATATCCTCCTGTCCTCATAGAAACAATATGATCATCAAGGACATTTTCAGTAACATCTTCTTCAGCACACCGGGAACCCTTGGGGCATGCTCTTCATCATTCTCATCCTTGTGATGTCCAAGGCAGTGTTAAATCCTATATATTAAATATAGGACTTAAGTTCAAACTTTCAAGCAAATCCAACAAGTAAGCATCAAACCCATGCTTGTTGATAACAATATATAGTCCTGCCATCTGTGAATGCAACTTTTAGAATGCTCCTTTAGGAAACCTTTCTAGCTGTAGACAAATCAGAACCTTGTCTCCTGCCTTGAGCTCTGGATATTTTTTATGCACATCAGCATCTGTCTAATAGTGTTCAGTACTCAAGGCTATTCTCTGTCAAACATATTCATGAAACCCATAAATACGCATCCATTGCCTTGTTACTTGCCCAGGAATCGACTGGTAGATCTATGAGATCCACTAAGTGTCCTGGATTGAGACATATCACAATTTTAAATGGTGATCTGCCCGTAAACCTGTAGACGGAACTGTTGTATGCAAATCCTACTATTAGCAAGGTCAAGCCCCACAATGGCACTCTCTCCTCCATAAGACTTCTAAACAAATTTTCCAGACTTCTACAGACAACATCTATCCACTCATTGGTCTTTGAATGATATGTACTCGAAATTTCGTACTCAAATTTGAGACTTTAAGTTAGAAAATCCTAGATTGTGCAATCCTATTCCCCAAGTAATTCCTAAATGAGAACTTCCAAATAGGAAAGAATCCCACACTTCTAAACTCCTAAAAGCTATCCTAAAGAGGCTGTAGTCCAACTCAATGTGGGCCCCCCTTTATTGACTAAATCTTCACCAAACAATACTCCCATCACTCACTGGTACCCCTTTAGTAATTTGGTCATAACTCTCCCAAATCACCTCAAATTTGTGCAATCTTGGTCTCTTTTGAAAGGTACTGAATGACCCTTGTAAACTGTAAAGACACCAAAATCTAGCCAAAAAGGCAAATTTTTACCTTCAAAAACTTGGGCTAAAAGTAAGTAATGGGATTACCCTAAATCCCTAAATTAACCTTGGCTTTCAAACCTAATTACAAAATAAAATCAAATCAAAAACCCAAGAAATTAAAGACTTCCTAATCTTTCCATGGCCTTTATGCCTTATTAGAAGGAAACCCCATACCCTAAAAGTCTAAAAGAACCCTATCTTGTAGTGGCTTTTGAACCTAGCCCTTTTTTGAGGTAGAATGTAGAGAAGTGTCTTCATATTGGCTGCATCACTTATTGTCAGTCATTTTAGGGGTTTTTATTTATTCCCAAATAGAATAGACTTTGTTTACTTTTAAAAAGTGAAATTTTAATTTCCGTCACATTTATTTGAGCATTATTTTCGGAGGTCAAAACTTACCAGTTTGGCTTGATTTTGGTGTCATTTAAAAGGTTATTCAGTTACCTTTTGACTAAATCCAAGATCTTGCAAATCTGATGTATTTTGGGAAAGTTATGGCCATAAAATTGGTGGGGGTAATGTAACGAGAATTAACTATTTTAGAGTTCTCTTTTTTAAGTCTAGTTAGAATGAGAAATTTAGAATGAGAAATTCAGTCTGGAGCATGAAAGCTCTAAATATGCTTCGTAAATCAGAATTATATTATGAATGAATGAATGAAATTTTGAAGATCCGCTAGATAGCTCTTGGAAGTGTGAATGCCTCAGATCCAAGGTATGATTGCCTTGAAACCCTAGGTGTGAATGTGGGATTGTGTAGGCAGCAGCTAATATCATTCTAGTTGGTATCTTCTTCTTTGTTTTTCTACCATTTTACTGCAAAATCCTTTGTTACATAGAATACAATCAACCCTAATTTGTTTCAAACCTTTCAATGCTAGCCTATCTCACAAAACTGTTCCTACTAAAATCAACCCACAAATAAACCTTAAACCTACCCTAAACCATGAAGAGAATATTAGACATTTCTCCCACTGGTCTTGCATCAATTTGGTAACAAAGCACCAATTACCAAATCCTTCCATTTTGGTCCTGCATTGAATGGACAACCAACCCACACATGGTTGGCTTCTTAAGCTCTTATTAAGAAAGTTCTTTTTCTCTTCCTCCTGCCAAAAAGTATTCATTACCATGCATTACATAACTCATACAGCCTTCGATTTTTAATAGTTCTAACATACGAATGCAAATTATTAGATCAAAGATTATTTTTCTCAATGATTACTACATGGACAACTTGGGTGTATAGCTAACCAGCATAATGTGATAGACAACCAACTTTCAGCTGACTGGAATAAAAGGTTATGATTTGAAAACCCAGTAAAGCATATAAGAAACAAGAACGTAACATATCCTGTATGATTCTAAAGTTAAAAGAGAACATTGGCAAGGTTACTACAACCTTGTCACAAAATCTGCACCGCCATAATGCCAAGTCATCAATTATAAATCAACGTTATATTTGATCTATTATTTAAAATTCCACATAAGTGCTTTGATACACAAGAATATGCCCATTTTAATTTTTCTTCTTTTTTCCCTTGTTTATGCTAAATTTAGCTGAAAATAATTATAATGACAAACCTGAGACAGTGCGGTATACTATTGTTGGACTACAATGTAAAAGGATCAACCTACCTTAACTGCTAATTCTCCAATTGCCCAACATGCATTATTTGCCACTGAAACATTCTCCTTCAGCTCAGGAGTATTCTGTACAAAGCATATGTTATGTCAGAATATCAACTACAAGGTTTATTTTCATGAAAATGGGTTCTCCTTACCAGTTGCTTGGCTGCAACATTAAGAAATTCTGACAAACGCTGATGCAAATGTACAGGACAAACCTGCCCATAAATCATCACAAAGCATACATATACTTTAAACATGAAAAAACAAAGAAGACAACTTCAACCATACAACCCTTGTAAGCTTCAAACAAAAAATGAATGCAACTCACTCTTGCAAGGTCGCCTAGAAGAGCAAAGGCACTTTGCCGTACATCAGGAGCATCATCCATGCAACATTGCAGAAGTAGATCCCTCAAATTGCTTTTTGCAACCTACAAAAGACATAAGAATGCAGAAGCAGATTTGTCTATTTAGAATTGACACATTTACAAATTCCAATAAAGGGAGATTATGAGTGATGCAAAACAAGACACAGCCCATAATCAATTTCAGGGCCTAAAATTTCCATATTGAAGCCCATTAAATCCAGTCCAGTAGCCTAAGAAAAGAGAGATCGTATTCTCCTCACATTCAGAAGTATTTTTGGGACTTAGGTTCAAGATTTTTGTTTGTCAGCAGTCTTTTATTTGTCACGTTTGGGTTAATCAACATTAATTTCCTCAGTCAGTTTGGAGAATTTGTTTAATAAGTAAAGAAGATTGTTTTAAAAACGAGGGATGAGGGATCCCCAATCCTATATACAAAAAGAGAGCTAAAGAGGTTACAAGGGACAGCTGGAAAAAAAAAAAGGAACAAAAAACAAAACACCAAAACAAGCTAACCCCCCACTTATAAAATTGTTTTTTGGATCAAGTCATTCCAATCTCTTTTCAAACTCCCCACGCTCATGCCTTGTAACGCCTTACATTCTATCACACATACAGCATCTTTCCTTAACCTTCTCAGCCACCCTATATGCTGGTTCTGAACTTTGGAAGGTTATGCTATTTCTCTCTAACCAATAGACCAAAATCCCACCACCAGAGATGTCCTCTGAATAATTTTTTACCTTTCCTAGAGAATGCAGGAATGCTCCATCCTTCGACCATGGCTCTAAAATCTCAAGGCATCACCCAAGACATACAATTATCTGCTAACACTACTGCTCACACTTCTAAAGCAAACCCACAATGAATACAGTGAGACAATGATTCTCCGTCTTTCATGTAGAGCAAACAAACATTAAGCAGGATGTGCCCTATCCTGACAAAAATATCTACAGTCAAGAAGATAAATCAAACTGTATGAATTCATGTATTATGTATATACGAGATAAGGCCATTATCATAATATTTCTTACATGTCTTTTGTATGGCATAAGTATATTATTTACTATACCGTACAGGGTTAGACCTCAAAACATTTTTCCAATTCTTTCTTTTTTACTACTCTTCATCTTCTTCTTCTTTCCCCACATAGCTAAACCCTAACCCACCTACCATCACACACAACCTTGGTAACAGAGCCACAAGCAAACAGAAGACACAGGAGTAGCTGAGAGACCACCTGTTGATGTCATCAATCTGTAGGATGATGTCATTATCCATACAGATGACCTAGGTCAGTGGCCATGGTCCATACTTTCTGGTCGCTCTGAAATTTGGATGAATTACTGTGTTGATCCTGAGCTTGTTTGAAGTAATATTTATTATGCAACTTTTAGAGTTTTTTGACTAAAAAATCTCAGATCTGAGCAGTCTCTGGTTTTTGTGTTTTTTTTCTACTCGATCCTACTTCATTTTTAAGGGATGGTTTGAAACAAACACCAAAGGATTTGGTGACGATATGAAGTTAAGAGCATAAATTTTTGTTAGGAAGTGTTACCGCCCCAACCAATTTTCTCATTATTTTTGCCTTCAGTTCAAGCTTGGTTGCTCTGTTATTGGTCGTAAGGTCTAATTTTGCCTCTATATGGTGTTCCAAACCAGATACACAGTGATTCCCCTCATGTTTTACTTGACTAAGTGTCTCTTGGTCAGCAAAACACAGCAATCTTTGTTCAAGGGTTGTTTGAGGGTTGTCATACCCTATGTATGGCTATGAATGGGTTGTATAACCCTGTGGTTTGCCTTGGGCTGTGTCATAGTGTTGATTCCAGCCTTCATCTTAGAAGGGCAAATGTGTATACATACCTGCTGTGTGAAGGTGTTTTTTCCTCATTCCAGAAAAGATTGGAGCTGTTAAAACAGTGCAGTGCTCTGTCTTCTATTGTAGGTATGTATGCAAAAACAAAGCATGATGGTTACGTGAATTGTAGGCTTCTGTTTGTGGAGTTTCATGTTTTATGAAAGTATTGTTTCATTCACTGCATTTGGTTATGGCGTGGATGATTTGAGATGGCCTGGTATTCTCCTACCATTCAGAAATATTTTTGGCCGTGTGACAGCTTGTGAATATCACTGTGTAGTAATGTGTGGGTGTGAGGCACAACTTCCTTGTTGAATCATCTTTGTTGCTTATTACTAAAGGACTATGCAGTCTAGTGAAAGTTTTGCTTGCAGTGTGTTGTTTCTGTACTCAAAGATTATTCGATTGAGCCTAAGAGTACATTTGTTGGTTGTTGTGTTGTGTTTTTGCACTATCTTATGCTTTTGGACTGTGTCAGCGTAGAAGTGGTTGAAGCCTTTGTGAACTTTAAGGCTGCGTATTACTATGTGCTATCAACTGGCTTGTGTAGTAGGGATTTGAGCCATCATATTGACCTGTGTATCTCTCCAATTGAGTGTGCATACCCTGTAGATGTTTGATGAAGTGTTGCAGTCATAATAACAGAGTAGTCCTTGGATACTTCCAGTTGGCTGGTTAACGAGTGTTGGTTGTTGACCAGCGAACAAAGAAGAAGAAGAAATCTTCTAAAAAATATTATTAATTCTGATATGCCTTCCTTCAAACTACAATGCCATATAAGTACTATTTCGTGCTAACACGAAATTAGGGTAGCAAATAACGAAAAAAAGGAAAAAATGCATAAAACAGATTTTTACTATAAATAGTAAAAACGCCCTTTTCGAGGCATAAACGATGGAATTTGGCTTATAAACGAAAAGTCCATAGCTGTCTTGGATCTTGAAGATCTTGTCGTTTCCTTTCAGACTGCCAAATTTCGTGCAATTCTGACACTTTCCCTAAATAGCAAAAATTGTGTCAATTATGCCAAATTCTTTCGACTCTTGCCTTTCTTGCAAAGATCTTCTTTGTCAAGATATTCCAATGCCATTAATTTAGAATCTGACAACTTAGCATCTGTCAACCCTTCTACATCAGAATGCAATCTTAAATAACTAGACTCCAAGAGAGTAGATCATGTAATTTCAGGTAAACACCTAAAACCCAAATTCTCTCCCTCCCTCCTTGGTACTGGCAATGGAACACTCTATAACCACACACTAGCAGAGTAGATCCTTTAGTAGGGGAAACAAATATGATAAATTTTCCTCGAAATTATCTTAGGATCAGGATAATAACTTCAACAAAAAAAATTTCTTTCATTTGACAGAGTTAAACCCAATCAAGAGCTGAAATCCTTCAAACCCAAGCTTCCCTTGATACAGAAAAATTGACTCAGTACCTCCAATTAGAACATCCACCCATCCACTGCTAGGTGCATATCCAAGGAATGCAATACGCCAAAAATTTCAGTGCTATTGGCACTCCCATTCTTGAGCGGTCCTTGATCTCGAAGAAATTGAAAGAGGTTGATTGATCAGCTTTTCACAAAGGTTTGAAGTCTATTACGTGGGATCACGATTATCATGTATAGCACATACAACACTTTTGTATATGGGGTTCTATCCCCTGTTATACAATATTAGGAAATAAGTATTCTACTTTTAAAAATATAAATAAATTGATAAATAGTATTCTATTTCTAAAATAGGTACATATGTAACCAGTCGCTTAAGGTGACTAGTGCGTATAAGCAACCCAAAACAACGTTAGTTCCAATTAGCATACCTTTTTTCAGCATATGGAGCTAACTGTTTCCTGCGTTTCCTAAATCCTAAATCAGATTCTCTCTTGACCTGTAATCATTTCCCCACCATCCTCCTTCCAAATGGCCTCTCTTGGGAACAGATGAGTCTTCCTTTGCTCTTCAGAACTTGCATCCACTAAGTTATCCCAACACAACGATCGTCTTTGGAAGAGTCAATTTGTCCTGATCGTTTGCAGAGAGGGGAATCTAGGACATCTTGGTCAGTCCAACTTAGCCTCTCCAAACACATAAGATCCACTGCAACAAATGGTGGGAAGTGTTGTCCAAGGGAACAGAATCAAGTTTATGATCCTTGGCTACAGAACAGATGATTAGGGAAAGGTACAAATAGTATCATGCTCAATATGTGCACTATAGAAATCATTCCTCATCCCACAAAAAGTCACACCAATCCCTACCAGACAACAAATGGTGGAAGTCATTGAACTGCTTGAAACATGCCCAAACTAGCGACTAGGAGCCAATGGACGTACATATATTTTGTTGAATATATTGTCAATTCCATGCACAAAAAGGGTTATTTATAGTTGTGGACATCAGGGAAAGGGGAAAGGATCAAGTCCTCCCTTTTTGGGTCTCGACCCCCGCTTTACCTACTTTTTGGTTTTGAATAAGTAGCTGAGGATTTCTAAAAGAATTGAGGTCTACATCCGGAGGTTTAGGGGGTTAACTCCTCGTACTGGTCTTGTAACACCCCACACCATGACACACTTATACGTGTCACACTTAGAATGCTAACACATGTCACATAAGTTCTGTACATATAGGATCACTTAAATGTATACATGTTGATCTGAATGTTGAAACAACTTTATAAAGGCACTAACAAAAATATAGAAAGAATCTATCAGTAAAAGTTATATCTTTGGATAGGCATGAAAGTCTAGAATCCTACAAACCAAACGGTAAGCGAAATAAATACCAAACAAAAAAGTTATAGGCAATTTCTTAAGCAAGGAAAAAAAATGGTGAAGGACATAACAATTTTTTAAGCCGTCCCAAACGGATGGTACAACTTCGTAAGTCAATATTTATCTATCCCGTAGAAATCACCCTACAAATAATATATTCTTGAAAATATTTATAAGTCTACTCTCCAATGCAACAAACGGTGAGTGAATTGAAGTTTTCAAGAAGAAGTTATGATAATTTTCCTAAAAAGTGTCTATGTCGTCTGGTATGGTATGAATCAGTAGATTTTGAGGTAACTTTAACAATACACTAATAAATATGTAGAATGAATTATAGAGCAAGCCTTATAGATTTGGAAAGCTCTTGAAGTCTAATTTCCAACAAAAAAAAAACAGTGAGTGAATTTGAGTTTTATAGAGAACGTTATGACCGTTTTCCCACTAGGTGTCTGTGCTAAAAATTTTCTGGCGATGTGACGTCATCAAAGTGGAAAATTCCATACAATCGCGATTTTTGCAAAATTTTAAGGACTTTTTCACTAGAGACCTACCTAACCACGAAATTAGAAAGTAAGGTTGTTATTTAGGCTTATAAAAATATAGAGACTCATAAGAAATATGATCTTTTGAAGAAGTTTTGCAAGAGTAGGGATTTTGAAGAGAAAGGAAGAGGAAAAGCTAGGTTTTGCAAAGATTTGAGGATTTTTCTAAAGAACAAATCTTGGAAAGAATTTTGCATCAACTAAGAGCTAAGGGACATTAAACTAATTTCATTTTTGGTTGTCATAGGTTCCTAGAACTGATCTATATTGTTTTGTAAAAAACTATGTTTTTTAATGGATTTACAACCATTCTTCACTGGTTTTGAATTGTTTTGAAAGAAGATGAATTAGTTTTGTAGGAGACATTAAAATAATTTATTTTTTGATTGTCATAGGTTCCTAGAATTGATACAATTTTTTTTTGTAAAGAACTACTTTGTTTTTTAATGGATTTACAACCCTTCTTCACTAATTTTGAATTATTTTGAAAGAAGATAAATTGTTTATAAATTTTAAGGTTCTATATTGTTTAGATTCATATTCTACATGTTAATGATTGATTTGTTATAAGTTGAAATCCGATTTAAAGGTTCAAATTCAATAATTTTAAAGAGTTATTTTTTTGTTTTAAAGAGCACAAGTACTTTTAGTTTTAATAACTGTTTCCATAAGACCATAGAGATCATCCTCTTAATTTGTAAAAAACTATATATGTTATATGATTGATTGATGATCTGAATGTTTTATGTTCTTCATGATTATAGTATAAATCTAATTGTTTCATAGTTCAGTGTTTAGGAGGATCAAGCATCTATGTTTAAAGTGCTATGAATTTACTTATATTTTGATATCGATTGTTATATGTTTTTGTACTGTTATTATAATTATTGATTGTTTTCTGTAATGGTATTGTTATAAGCCACCCTTTATCATCGAGGGAGATAAAAGGTAATACTCATCACACCTCATTTATGGTGTGAATTGTACTGAACTCTTCTCACTAGAGGTTAAATGGTGTGAATGGACTCTTCTCACCAAAGACTAAATGGTGTGACTAGACTCTTCTCACCATAGACTAAATGGTGTGACTGGACTCTTCTCACCAGAGACTAAATGGTGTAATTGAACCCATCTCACCTGGGTTTAAATGGTGTGATTGACCCTTTTTACTAGGGATTAAATAGTGTAATTGTTATTTGTATTGGCTTATGTATCCATTTTACACTTCTTGTTCAGTTCAGTTCAATTATATGCACTTATTTTATTCTATTTAGACTGTCTATATGTATGTCTTTTAATGTTTTTAGTTCAGTATATGTTTTTATATGTTAACTATTTAGTTTTGTATATTGTTAAAAAGTATACAACTATCTGTTTTATTTTGATCGTGCTAAGTCTTAATCCAGTATTCTTTAGTTTATTATTACCCACTAAGTTTGTCAAGCTCACCCCAAATTTGCCACCACAGATGATGAAGAGATAGTTGCATAGCGATGCTAGCAGATAAGATTGGAGAATTAAAATATCGGATATATGCTATGATACATTAAGACATTATTTTATTTTAGTTTATTTGAAAAGAATGTTATAAGTTAGTGGATTTTGGTTTAGGCTTGATATTTGATTTTTAGATGATGGTTTAATTTATGTCAGACTATTAGTTT
>JAOXJP010223242.1:0-11664 GCA_025762735.1 Platanus orientalis | reverse complement strand
CATATGATAGAGTACCAAGAGAGATCATTTGGTGGGTTTTGGATAAAAAAGGGGTCCCAAGTAGATATATTGACCTAATTAAGGATATATATGATGGAGCGATAACTAGTGTAAGGACGATCGGGGAAGAGACAAGCGAGTTTGCGATCACAATAGATTTGTACCAGGGGTTAGCGTTGACTCTGCACATTTTTTCCTTAGTTATGGAAGAGTTGATTACGCATATACAAGAAGAAGTGTTATGGTGTATGTTGTTTGCTGATAATGTTGTATTGATTGATGAGGCCACAGAGAGGGTAAATGCTAAGTTAATATTATGACAGGAAGGTATGAAGATAAACCAGACTAAAACAGAATATATGGAATGCAAGTTTAGCAAAAATAGGAATAGAAATGAGGGAGTATATAGAATTGATAACCAAGAGATACCTCGGAGTGACCATTTTCATTATCTCAATTCAATCATGCACAAAGAGGGAGATAATGTAAACGATGTTGCTCATAGAAATAAAGCGGGATGGTTGAAGTGGAGAGGTGCTTCCAGAATGTTGTGTGATAAACGAATACCACTAAAATTGAAGAAATTTTTTTATAAGAGAGCTATAAGACCAGACATGCTTTATAGAGAAGAACGTTGGGTAGCCAACAAACAACACATACATAAAGTGAGTGTGGCTGAAATGAGGATGTTGAGATGGATGAGTGGCAAGACAAAAAAAAAACGAAATTAGAAATGAATCCATTCACTGTAGCTTAGGTGTAACACCAATTGGTGATAAAATGAGGGAAAGTCGACTAAGATGGTTTGGTCATGTACAACAAAGACCAATGACTGCACCAATGAAGAGTGAGATGCTGCAATTTGGGGTTAGACGGACAAGAGGAAGGCCAAAGTTAACCTTGGTGCTAGAAAGACAAGAGGAAGGCCAAAATTGACCTGGGCTGAAATAGTAAGGAGAGGCATGGCAGCTTGTAATTTAATGGCAGATATGACCCTAAATAGAGTGGAATGGCAGAACAGGATTCATGTAGCCAACCCCAAATAGTTGGGAGAAGGTCGTTTGTTGTTGTTGTATGAAGTAAAGTTGCAATTAGATTATACCTATGGAATACTAATAGAATAATTATGTAACTTTGAAATACAAAGTAGTTGATCCACCAGTTGTTTACTAGATTGATATAAAAAGAGGAAATATTGAACAATGTGGAGGTACATTAGTAAAGTGGTTCTATAACAGCAATGCAAAAACTACCAAGTCAGGCCTATATAGTTGGATTTCCTTTTACAACTGGTTCTGGAATAACATGAACAAAGACAAGGGAAGCACACAACAATCCAAAACTGACTATTCTAATATGGTTGTTTCAAAGATAGCATATGAAAATTATCTTAAGTCAGATAAAAGTATCCAAGTAATATATATGTATACAAAAAGAAAAAACAGAAATAGCAACAATTTAATTGAAAAAAAAAAAGGCTTAAAAATACTAGCAATCAACTAAACATATTTACATGCCTTGCAAATGTGGTGGAGGTATAAACATACATTGCTGTGCATGCACTTATGTAGTGATCTGTTGAACACTTGTTTAGCTAGCAAAAGATTACCTATGCATACACGTATATATTCATGTCCGTATTAATCTCATCTTTGCCAGCATAGCAAGAACCAAGTATGAGAAGGAGTTAGTAGTTTCTAAGAAAATTAATTAATGTAGCGACCTGCAAAATTGCAAAGCACAATCAATTGACATACACAAGAAAAAACACTTTTTATTGATTCTGTTCTATTAAGAAACCCAGCCCTTCAAGCATTAGGGGAGTTCTTAAAGATTGTTCAAGTGCCAAAATTCTCGCATTTGAAGGCCCAGTTGGTGAGGGTGATTCTACTAAAGCAAAGACTAGTGCCTGTGTAGGATGCATGTAGGAATTATGATATACATGTAATCAATTGCACATAGAGATCATAGAAAGATGATTCAAAGCAATAAATAAACATAAACTAGATTCCTGTTCTTGATTCATGCCCACTTAAAAGTCCAATCACAAATTCAAGTTATTACCAACTAAATTATGCCAATTTCATGAACCTAATAAAGGTTAATTTGAATGAAACAAGTACACTGGTCAGCCCTTTCCGATTAAAGAATACATCACCAACATTCAAATAAAGAGGAATTAAGGTCTAAGAGATATGGGCAGCAACATGAAATATTTCTTATGATAGGACAGCAGCCTTCCACAATGCAAAACTTACTCAAACGGCAAGTGTGGTTATGAAGCAATGGGTAAACACATATGGGTTTCAATCTGGTCCCAATTATGGTGAATATAAGGGGTTAAGGTTGTCTTCACATCAGAATGTCAGAGCTGATTAAGCATATGAATAGGACCGTAATGGAGTAGGCAAAATTGAGGTTCAGTGCAATAGCAAAAAGGTTAAAAGGTATTCATTCAGAAATTTCAGCAAACAGTTGTCGGGCTAGATTTCATAACAGTTGAGTCACATAGATACGTGGTTCCCAAGTTATAAAGAAGATGGATTTTGTAGTGTATAAATCAGCACAAGTGGGGACTAAGGTGGCTGAAAGAGGTGGCCTATAAGCATGTGGATTTAATTGATGACCACGATAAAAGAGTATTATAGGCAGGGCTTGGACTGTAACAGTAGAGAAAAGATTTCCAGAACTAGGTTTACTTTTACTGTCGATAATCAAAAAGGATTAGATTAATTGCTGCTGGGTATACAGAGATTGAATTTCTGGAAAAAAAAAAAGTAAACACACACACACACAACAGAAACAATCGTTCTTTTCCAGGTTGCAGCAGGTTATGGTTTAGTGTATATTTTGGTTTCCATTGATGAAATCAGTAAGGGACAAGGAAAGGGAACGTGTGGCAGGTCATTGGTTCAATGAAAGCAGCAAGAGAAAAGAGAAACAAAGAAAGGAGAAGATGAAGAAAAAGAAGAAGAAGAAGAATAGGTTAGAAGAGTCTCACCTAGTAGTCATACAAGTTACAAGTCCTCTTGCAGCCGATAGCTATAGCTTCAAGACTCGAGAAAAAATATTGTATTGAATCATTCCTAATACAAGAGAGTTCCCTGTCGTTAAATATACCCTCCCCTTTCTAATATTTAAGGGAGTTGCTACTCGCACCATTAAAATTTCTAACCTCCTCTTACCCCCATTTTTTTTTCCTTTTATACCCCCTCCCCTAATCCCGCTCCTACCTAAAATACCCCACTCCAGTGGTTGCAGCACCTGCTCCTCCTCTTTCTCTCTCTCTTCCCTCTCCCACACTCCCCTCTCTCTTTCTCCCTCTTCCTCTCTCTCCCTCTCTCCCGCACCCCCTCCTCCTCTCTCTCTCCCTCCCTCTCTCTCCCTCTCCATCTCTTTTTTTTTTTTGGTAGCGAGATAGAGAGAAAGAAAGAGAAAGAGGAAGAGGAGAGAGAGAGAGAGAGGAAGGGGGTGGGTTGCTGCCGAAGGAGCCACCACCACTGCCGGCGTCAGAAAGAGGGGTGGGGGTTTGAGAGAGAGGGAGGGGAAGGGTAATTTAGGTAAGGGAGGGAGTAGGGAAAGGGGTATAAAAAGGAAAACCAAAAAAAAGTGAGGTGCACTTAGAAATATTTGTGGTGCAAATAGCAGCATCCAAATTTAAAACCCCCGACTTCTATAATTGTCCCCTTCTAATAAGGCAGCTTCTAATAGCAACTCCAATTGTGCTCTCCACACCCTCCATCTTATCACCCTTTTTTCTCATCACACCTCCTCCCTACCCAAAAAACCCTCTTTTCTCTCTCCCTCTCTCCCGCATCTCTCTCTCGCATCTCTCTATCCCTCTCCCTCCCTCTCTCTCTCTCAAGCATCTCTCCCCCTCTCCCACATCTCTCTCTCCCTCTCTCTAGCATTTTTCTCTCTCCCTCTCCCTCTATCTCTTTCTCTCTTCATCTCCTTTTTTTTCATGCCTGTTTGGCCAAACAAGGTGTTTCCTTAGAAAAAAAAACGAAAAAGGAAGAGGAAGAGGAAGGAGGAGGTGGTAGTCGTCGCTGTTGTTGCCATTGTCACTACCACTGTCACCATTGTTGCCGCCACTGGGGCCGTCGGAATTGGGTGAAGAGAGAGAGAGAGAGAGAGAGAGAGAGAGAGAGAGAGGGAGAGAGAGGGGTGGGTGTGGAGATAAGGGTTAGAAGGAATGATAATTTTAAATATGGGTATTGATTAGAATTTTGAAAAATTTTAAAAAGGGGGTGGAAAAAACTTTTGGAGGTGCTATTAGAAGCTCCCTTCTAATAAACATAAAGACAAATCAAGAGACCATAATCCCCCCCTCAAACAAATACAATAATGCCTACTATATCCCCAGCTAATAAAACATAAATTTAAGGCCTAAAATAACAGAAAAATATAAAATTAAAAAAATAGAATAAAAAACACTTATAAATCTCCAGGTCACGACCCCAATCAATAGTGCTCCAAGTAAGCCCCACGCAACTGATGTAAGTGGGCCCCTCACGACTGCTCTACTTGAACCGAATCCTGAGGCTCCTCCTCTTATGCTAGTACACTTTAAAAGGTGTGCCATGATCCCTGATGTCCGCATCAACTCCCCGCATCTAAGAAGAATTCGCCTTTAGAGAAATAAAGTTGTGATACCTCTCTAACAAATCTGGGTCCAATCTCTAAAGATCATCCTATGTCAACCAAGTACTATCTATCTCGAGCAAATCCTTCCACTTGACAAGGTATTTCTGATATCCCCATTGTCTAGTGGAAACTGTCTGCTCATCCAATATAACTTCGATCACCTCCTGTCTGTGTGCCAAAGGGGTAATGGTGAAATATGTTAAGAAAATAGTGTGGGTAAAGTCTGTTGGTTTGAAAATGGATCAATAAGGATAGTAGATGGGTTGTGATAAGGCATAAGGTACTCAATATTGAATGTGAAGCTAACTCTTAAATCTTTGGGTAGATCAAGAACATATGTATTTGGTCTAACCCGTTTTTAACACTTTATAAGGTCCAAAACTATGGGCAGGTAGTTTCTTTGCAATTCCAAGCTGAAATCACTCAGATCTAAGTCGAACCATAACAGAATCTCCCTCATGGAATTCATGGTGAACACGACATAAATCAACCGACTGTTTATACCTGTCATTCCTCATCGTAATCTTTCTTTTAACCTCATCATGCAAAGAATATATACGTTGTGTAAATGCTAATGCGAATTCAAAAGGCCTATGTGTAGCCGACATGGGTATGAGGTCTATAAGTGCCCTAGGCTTGTAACCAGTAACTATCTCAAATGGGCTCATGCATGTGGTCTTATTGACTGACTTAATATAAGCAAACTCAATTACTGATAGTACATTATTCCACAACCTAAGGTGATCACCTACCAAGTAACGCAGAAGACTACCTAAACTCTTATTAACCACTTCAGTTTGCCCATCAGTTTAAGGGTGATAAGCTGATGAAAACTGGAGTCGAGTACCCACCATCCTCTAGAATGTCTTCCAAAAGTAACTGACAAACTTAACATCCTAATCAGACACTATGGATTTAGGAACCCATTAAGTTGCATAGCCTCATCAAAGAAGAGTTTAGCAATCTTAGACACATTTGAGGTTTTTGAACAAGGTATGAAATGGGTCATTTTAGAAGAACGGTTCACCACCACAAAATGGAATCATGCCGCCTAGGGGTTCAAGGTAGGCCTAACATGAAATTCATACTAACATCTTCCAAGGAATGTGAAAAATTGACAAAGAAGTATATAATCTTGCAATTTTCTTCCTTTATTTTGCTAGTTAATAAGTACAACATTGCTTCGCTATACTAGCCACATTTCTCTTAAGACTTGGCCAATAAAATCTATCTTCCACAAAAGCAATGGTCTTATCCCTACCGAAATGATCAACAATACCTCCTGCATGTAATTCTCAGATAAGGAAATCACACACCGAGGTGCGGGGAATACGAAAGCAAGTACTTCTGAAAAGATACCCATTCTACAATATAAACTCGTGGTTGTTCCTCGACTGGTCGCTCAGTAAAGAAACATATACCTCCTCAAAATCTGAACATGTCTCATAATCCTCTTTGCCCAATCACCTTGATGCTCATTGTTTTCAACAAGGCAATTTTGCGACTTAAAGCATCCACAAGCTTATTTTCTACCCCAGCTTTATATTTGAGCACAAAAGTGTACTCTTGAAGGAATCCAACCCACTTTACATGTCTTGGGTTGAGTTTCTTCTGAGAGCCAATGTATCTTAAAGCCTCTTGTCAAAAAATACTACAAATTCGTGCAGTAGTAAATAATGTCTCAAATATCTCAAGGCCTACACAACCGCATAGAATTCTTCATCGTAGGTAAAGTATTTGTGTTTGGCCTCATTTAATTTCTCACCAAAACAGACCACAAGGTGTCCCTCTTGACTCAATACTCCCCCTATTCCAACTTTGGACACATCACACGCCACTTCAAAGACTTCGGAAAAATATAAAAAGCGCATAACAGAAGCATCAGTCATCATAAACTTAATCTCCTTAAAAGCCTTTGATGCTAAGTTAGTCCAAAACTCTCATTTCCTAATGCAATCCGTAATAGGGACCAACATTATACTAAACCCTCGGATGAACCGCCTATAGAAGGTAGCTAGATTATGGAACCTACATACGTCATGAATATTCTTATGTTCTAGCCACTCAACTATATCTCGGATCTTATCAGGATCCACAAACATCCCTTCAGTTGGCACTATAACTGCTAAGAAGATAACTCATGAGGACAAGAACGAACACTTCTTTAGGTTTGCATATAATTTCTCTTTCTTGAGAATCTCACAGACTTGCCTCAGGTGGTCCAAGTGTTGCACTACCAGGAACTTTCCAATAAACAATCTCAACACCTATGTCATTAGGCTCATAAAAAAACTTGAAGAATTGGAAAGTCTAAAGAGCATGATAAGTCACTTGTAGAGCCCATCCTTCATTTTGAATGTGGTTTTCCATTCATCTCCTAGACAAATACAGATTTAGTGGTAACCACTTTTAAGATCTATTTTAGAAAAGATGGTAGCACTAGCCATCATATCTAACATATCATCCAGTCTAGGAAAAGGAAACTTGTACCTCACTATGATTTTATTTATGGCCCTGTCATCCACACACATTCTCCAAGATCCATCATTCTTAGGTGTGAGGAGTGCAAGCACGGCACATGGGCTCATGCTCTCCCTAATGAATCATTTTCTTATAAGTTCATCAACTTGCTTCTTTAATTTTCGCATGTTTTACAAAATTCATTCGGTAATGAGGAAGATTCGATCAAGTCGCTCTAGGAACCAAGGCTATTGCATGTTGTATGTCATGCATGGATGAGAGTTCATCAGGTAATTCCTCTAGAAACATGTCCTGAAACTCCCTCAAGACTGGCTCCACCTCAGGAGGATACTCATGAGCAGATTCAGGAGTAGCCTCTTTAGTCACTAAAGCAAAAATAGTGGCTTCCTCCTTGACTTACTAAAATTCCTTTAATTCACTTATATGAAGGGCTATTGTTTTAGTTTCTTTAACACTCTTGCTCTAATCCACCGTACTCTTATTCTCAGAATTATTCTTTGGTGGGAGAGGAACCAATTTGATCTTCTTACTTTCGAATAGAAATGAACACGTGTTCGAACAACCAAACAGTGTTACATCCATGTCATACAGATACAGCCAGGGTCGACCAAGGATGATGTGGCCTACATCTATAGGCACAGCATCACATCATAAGGTGTCCTTTATATGAAGAGAACTCTATAGGGACTTGACACCTATGGGACACAGGAATTGAGGATATATCCACCCACGCAACTCTGTATGGCTTAGGATGGGAGACTGGTGGGAGTCCTACACATTTCACATTCTTAGCGGACACCACATTGGTGCAACTTCCGCTATCTATGATAACCTTGCAATTTTTCTCACCACATCTATGATGTCCTATGCCAATCATCCTCTGTCTTCTGTTGGGTGATGGCACATCTAACCACCATGAGGGAGGTAGAATATGAAGGATAGGAGTAGTCATACATCTCCCTAAAGAACATTACTTGTCCATCATTGGGAAAACCTTAGGGTTTATAGACTTCCTCATCTATATCATCCCCTACATCTACATCCCTAGGATCACTCGCACCCTCCTCAATATCACCCATATACAAGTTAGTAGAGGTTGTTTTTCTTGTGGGGCACTATACCACTTTGTGGCCATATCCTAGCCACTTGTAGCATTGATTTGGATCACTACGCGATTTTTCTACAACAATTGAGTTACTTGAAGGACCTCTAGAAGATTGTCCCCTAGCTAAAGACTTACTCTCAAACACACCAAATCTGGTCTCACTACGACGGATCTCAAAAGTAAGCGAGGCCTGGTGTCTTAAGTATTGTTCCAACTCTTGTAAGATCCTATATGCTTCCTCTAGGGTGGTAATGTTATGGAGAATCAGTTCTCTCTAGAGTTCAAATCGAAGTTCCATCCTAAATCTAGACAAAGCAACTAAGGGATCCTATAAAACATCGCATCTCATCATAAACTCATTAAACCGTGCGAGGTATTCAATGATGGACATGTTTCCCTGTCGTAGGGATTACCACTAATCTAGAAGCCTAGCTCGATAAGACAGAGGAAGATACTTCTCCCTAAGCTTCTCCTTCATCTCATCCCATGATGTAATAGGTTCTTCCTTCCTTGCATGAAGCTAGCATTCTACTATGGTCCAATATGGTCTTGCTAAACTAACCAACTGCATCTTGGCAAACCTAACTCTCCAACTATCTGACATGTCATACCAATCAAAGTAATGGTCCATGTCATATATCCAATCCAGAAATGCCTTGGGGTCAAGGCAACCATCAAACGTAGGGGCTTCTACCCTAACCCATTTGATCACAATATCATCATAATTAGCATGTTCATGATCAAGGCCTAGGGTTGTCGCTCTAACCCTATCTCGCACTCTCACTAGACCATCTGCTCGATCACGCTCTCTTCATGACTCACGAGAGGCAGCATGCTCTATAGAATGCTCCCTCTAAGGTCAGGAATCCTCTAGAGAGCCTAACTTGGCAGTAAACTCCCTAGACATCTGCTCTAACTGCGCCTGGAAGCGGTTCATTTGATCACTCATGTCTCTTATAGCTTGCGCTTGGTCAAAGTCTTTAGAAGCCATCATAAGGTAGTAATCAGTCTCAAGACACGTGGGCATGCACTAAACTAACTCTAAGGGTATGCAAACTACTAAACTAGCATGCAAATTATGAAACTAGCTACGGATGATACTAATGTAAATAAAATGCAAGTCCTACTATGTAACCTAATCTACACTAATCCAAAAAGCTAAATTTGTTTCTGATACCAAAATTGATGTAGGATGCATGTAGGAATTATGATATGCATGTAATCAATTGCACATAGAGATCATAGAAAGATGATTCAAAGCAATAAATAGACATAAACTAGATTCCTATTCTTGATTCATGTCCACTTACAAGTCCAATCAGAAATTCAAGTTATAACAAACTAAATTAAGCCAATTCCATGAACCTAATGAAGGGTTAATTAGAATGAAACAAGTACACTGTTCAGCCCTTTCAGATTAAAGAATACATCACCAATATTCAAATAAAGAGGTATTAAGGTCTAAGAGATATGGGCTGCAACATGAAATATTTATTATGATAGAACAGCAGCCTTCCACAATGTAAAACTTAGTCAAACAGCAAGTGTGGTTATGAAGCAATAGGTAAACACATGGATTTCAATCTGGTCCAGATTATGGTGAATATAAGGGGTTAAGGTTGAGTCACGTAGATACGTGGTTTCCAAGTTATAAAGGAGATGGGTTTTTCTGTGTATGAGTGATATCAGAAAAGGTGGGGACTAAGGTGGCTGAAAGAGGTAGCCTGTTAGTATGTAGATTTAATTGATGACCACGGTAAAAGGAGTATTATAGGCAGGGTTAGGACTTTAACAGTCAAGAAAAGATTTCCAGAACTGGGTTTACTTTTTCAGTCGATAATCAATAAGGATTAGATTAATTGCTGCCTGGGTATACAGAGATTAAATTTCTGAAGAAAAAGAAAAAAAAAAAAAACAGTACAATCGTTCTTTTCCAGATTGCAGCAGCTTATGGTTTAGGGTGTATTTTGGTTTCCAATGGTGAAATCAGCAAGGAGGTTGTGGGATCAATGAAAACAGCAAGAGAAAAGCGAAAACAAAGAAAGGAGAAGAAGCGGAAGAAGAAGAAGAATAGGTTAGACGAGCGTCACCTCACGACTTAAAAGTCTCACCTAGTAGTCGAACCAGTCGCAAGTCCTCCTGGAGCCGATAGCTTCAACACTTCAGAAAAATAAAAATTAAAAAAAAAAAGTATTTGATCATTGCCAATAAAAGAGAGTTCCCTGTCAATAAGTAAACCCTCCCCTCTCTGAAATTTGAAACCCCCCACGACTTTCTATATCGTCCTCCGTCCCCTTCTAATGGGAGCTTCTAAATACACCCCAAAATCTTCTCTTCACACCCCATTCTCCTTTTTTTCTCTTCACACCCACTCATGTACCTACAATAACCCTCTCTGTTACCTTTCTCACTACACCCATCCCCCCTATCCTCTCAATACCCCTCTTATCCTCTTCTCTCTCTCCTTATGTTCCAACCGAACCACATTCCCCCTCTCTCTCCTTAGTTCCAACCGATCGTAGGCGTAAAATCTAGCAGTGGGAGTGGCAACGGCGACGAGAAAAACATCTTGGTGGTGGCAATAGATCGGATCTCAACATAGAAATGCTGGATTTTGCAAAGAAATTGCCAAAAATAAAACCATGCCAAAAAATTGAAATCTAGGTAAATTTAGCCAAAATCTTTGCAATTTTTTTTTCACGATTTAAAGCTACAAAATCGTAATGTACCGAATGTTTTCAAGTTTCCCTCCACATTTTTGAAGTTTTTTTATTTTTTTTTGGGGGTTTTTTGTGATTTTTTTTGTTTTGCTTCCAAAATGCATCTGTTCAGACCTCTGTTCAGCCCTGCAGGTCTGAACAAAAGCCTTCTGTTCGGACCTATTTAGCCGAACAGAGGGCTTCTATTCGAACCAGTAGGGCTGAACAGAAGTTTCTGAAGAAAAAAAAAAAAACTGAAAAATATTGTCAGGTTTTTTTTTTCCGAGAAAAAAATTTGAAAAAAATTTGTTGTAAAGATTTGGTATTATCTACTGATGTATGAATATATTATATGATAGAATGGATGCTGCCACCTCTCGTCATACTCATATCCCACCAACAGCATCGGCCAGGAGAAATCACACTGGCCAAATGTCAAAAGTGGCCACAAAACCATCAGTGTCTCAGAGTTACGTGGACAAGATACAACAGTATTTATACACCGAAAACTATGAAGAGACTAATGAGTCTCTGAGTATTCTTAGAAGTTCGGAAGACCCTTCATTGCTAGTGAGCTTTAAGACACATATTGCAGAGGCAATCTAGAATCAACAGGTATTACATATAGGTTGTTTTTATTTATTACTTTTAATTCTTAATAAGATATTAAGAACAAAAAAAATCCCAGATGAGTGGAGGAAAAGTATTATGGTCCCTATATACAAGAATAAG
>JAOXJP010223231.1:0-11665 GCA_025762735.1 Platanus orientalis | reverse complement strand
GACCAATTTACTGAAGGGTATCAATGAGTGACGGGAATAGTGTTTTAGAAAGCTTTTATTCATTTAGACTTTTGGAAAGTGTGATATTTAGGAAGTATTAGAATTTAGTATGTCTTAGGTAGCAAATTTGAAGTTATTAGTAATTTCTAAATTAAGAAAGTAAGTTTTTAGGTCTTAGGATTTAGTAGTACTTGGTTTCCAAGTTTAGGTGTTTAGCAAGTTTCTAATTTCTATAAGTTGTAAGTCTATTTAAAGGCACCACTCCCCCATAATTTGACATTGAAGATTGATTAAACAAAATGTGTTATTTGATGGTTTTCCAAGGCAACCATGGGATACTCCTCTCTTCCCTCCAAGGGTGATGTCACTTTGGGTTCCTTCTTTCTCCATCGTGGGTTATAGCACCCTAAGTGCATTCGTGAGTTCCCTCAGCCTCCCTTACTCCTTTCTATTCTTTCATAATCTTCTTCTTCTACTATTCTCTATATCTCTCTTTTCAATTGCTGCTAAAATATCCTTCATTTATTGAAGATAAAAGATATTGGATTTCATAGAAATTGTTAGACTACATTATTATGCTTTGCTGAATTTTTTGGACACATTAATAACTGAAATCACACATCTCAAGAATCTTTATTTATCTAATTCCTTTTAAGGGTTTGATCCTCACTTGATCGTCTATAAAAAACCTCATTTTTTGATTCCCCTCTTCCATCTATCTTAATCTTAAAAGATTCCCTAATGTTCTTATGCAACCTCCATTAAAGAATCTTTAAGTTTTTTGAAATTCCCTGATTTGAAAAATCAGAACTTGTCCAAATCCTATGAATTTTAACCATAGCCCCCTTTCCTGATGCATTACTGATCTGGAAAGTTTCATAATTTCTAACACATCAGAGGGTTTTGTCCAAAATTTCAGAAATTCCCTTTTAGGTTCTTTCTACTTCTTTTATCCTTCTTTTCACTTCTAATTCATTTTAACATCTTTTCTTTGATTTTATTTACCGATTTCTAAACTTTTGTGGTTACTTGGGTTCTAAAATCTCAATTATTGATTTATTTGCTTTCGCAATTTAATCTAACCATTACTTAAGGCTTGTGGGAATATCTTGCATCAAAATTTAGTATCTTCTCTATTATGTTGTATCAATTTTGGTATCAGATTCAAGTTCCAACTAATTTCTATCTGGTTGGGTTCCTGCGAATATAAGTTATGGTGGTTTGTAATGGGTATAAAGGAACTCAACATCCTCAAGAGTGTAAAATTGGGTGAAATCTCTAAGTGAAGAAAACTTCAGGAGTGAACTTAATCATGCGGAATGACATCTTGATTGTGCAAAGAAATATTTCTACCCTAATGAGTTGTTCTACAGTGATTCTTCAACGACAACATGATATCCTTCGACACAGGTTTTGTGAGAGTAATGATGACTTTATACGTACTGCACATGATAATGTACGGCAGATCCTTACTAATATGGAGAAGCGCGAGGTAGAACGGGAAATGATCAAAGCAAAACAAGAAGCCAGAAGACTGCGGATGTTACTCCACTGCCAGTTCCACAACCTGATTCTAAAAGCCAGATTAAGGTTCAGAAAAGGAAGAGATTAAGGGGGAAGAGTTCATGCAAAGAGTCTATACTTGGTCCTTCACCAACCATGTTGCAGATCATTACCCGATGCCAAACTTCAGCAAAGCCTAAGAAGATTCCAGCTCGAGTAAAAGCCCAGAAGCAGACTAGATTAAGATCCAGGTCCAAGTAGACATCCCAGACTGAAAGTGCATACACATAATCTATTCTAGTACCTCCACTACATCGTCCACCAATTTTGAAGAACCTAGATCATTCCATTGGAAGCTGTGATGAAGAGTGGCGGCGTCACAATTCAAGGTCAAGTTTCTCCCACCTTGGGAGAATGATGTGGACAACAATGCAAGATTGATGTATGTGTCGCCCCACAAGAGGGTCAGATTCAAGCTAGCATGTTATGTGGGTCTTATAAGGGGGAGTACAACATTTTATGTGTCCATGTAATAAGGCCAATAGTGCTAAGTTTTTGTTGGGTTTTTTTAGAGAGTAATCTTGTCACTTACCTTTAGTCCTAGTTTTCTAAGGTCGAACTTGTTCTTTTGGCTTGATTTTGGGGTCATTAAAGAGGTTATTCAGTTCCCTAACGAGACCAAGATTGTGCAAATTTGAGGTGAGTTGGAAAAGTTATGGCCAACTTGCTAAAAGGTATCAATGAGTGATGGGAATAGTGTTTTAGAAAGTATTTAGTTTTAGTGATGCAGCATATCATTCCAAGAGGAGGACACGTATAGGCTGACTTCTGCAGAAATATTTTGAGGGGAATAGGGCTCTTAGGTAGGGTAAATTTAGATGAAGAGTGTAAACTGTTTTGGGCCTGCAGTAGGATCAAACCAAGGCTGCAATTAAGTGACACGTGGAAGGTTTAAAGGGTGATCAAAAGTATGCTGATGGTCAGGTTTAGAGATGAACCAGGGGACTGATTTGAGGGTTAATCTGGGACTGACAGAGGGTATAACAGGGGTTGTTTGAGGGTACAAAAAAATTGGTCTGAGCTGGTTTGTATGGGACTGAGATATAGGTTTAAAAGGGTTCAGGTCTAGGACAATATAGAGCCACGATAGAGAGGTCAAGAAGGGTTCAACAGTGGTTAAGACAAAGGTTTAAAGAAAAGGCATTAATGGGGTCTGATCTGGGAGGAAACAGTAGATGAGAGTGGGAGTAATCTGGGTAGATGTATTGCTATCGAATAGGTTAAAGGCTGGGGTTTTATTTGGAAAGGTATAGCAGGTTTGGGACTGATTTTGGGGCAGAACAGTGGATAGAATAGGTCTTCATAGGGACTGTTTTAATAAAAATAAAGAGGAAGATAGGGGCTATTACAGAAAACCAGTAAGGGAAAGAGAAGATAGATTAAAAGGATTAGAATAGATAGAGAAGAGAGGAGAAGAAGAAGATAGGGAATAGTACTTACCTTTTCACGTGGATAAGAAAAGGAAGAAAGGGAGAAGAAATTGGGTTGCAACCCACACTTGCACACTAATGCAGGGGCATTTTCACACCGGGCTCGAGTCGGGCAACCTGTGACTGTGAGAGATGGGGGCACACTCAGGGTGGGGTGACTCGTGAGAGGCGGGACTCATGAGAGGTGGGACCCACAAAGGAGGGTTTGACCGAGGGCCTAGCCTAGCCTAAGCTATAAGATAAAATGATTAATTTGCCTCTCTCTATTAATTCGAGCTTTTAGAGAAAGTGGTGAGTCGTCCTGCATTAAAGTGGTATCAGAGCAGGAGGTCTCGTGTTCGAAACTCCTCACCGGGGGTGATTAATGCAGGGGCATTTTTACACCGGGCTTGAGTGGGGCAACCTGTGAAAGACGGGGGTACACTCGGGGTGGGGTGATTCATGAGAGGTGGGACCACGAAGGAGGGTTCGACCGAGAGCCTGGCCTAGCCTGGCCTATAAGATAAAATGATTGATTCGCCTCTCTATCAGTTCGAGTTTTTAGAGAAAGTGGTGAGCCGTCCTACATCACACACATGATCACATTAAATTTTTTTCATAATAATTTACTATTATTTTATTGATTAGTAATGGCCTATAAATAGATTTTACAATCCTTAATTAAAAAGATTCTTATTGCTACTAAAATCCTTAGAATCTAGGATTTTTACATTGTCCAAACTTTCTAAACAAAACAAATTGTAATTTTTCTAAATTTCTAAATATAAAACATCCCAAAAAATATCAAAGACTTTAATTATTAAAATATGAGATTCTTTGGGAATGTCGACCACCTAATGGGCCCCACAAAATAATCTCCAAAATATTTTAAAATTCTGTAGATATAGAGATTTCGTCCAGCCCATACATGGGTCCCACATTGACTCTATAAAAGACTTTTAAAACAGTAAATCTCTAGGTTGTACGACCAGCTCATGTGGGCCCCAATTTGACTGGTTTTAACAGTCCAGAATAAGAGAGAAACCGTAGCCGTCGTCCAACCTTTATTACACTTTTAACTATTTAAATAAAACCACCTAGAACTATTCTAAATTGCAAAATAAACCCCTGACCCATATAGCCTCATTACATCACTCTTTAGATACTAAATTTCTAACAAAATAACCCCTAAACAGAAAATTAAGAAAAAACTAAACTACTAGACACATCCATGGGGGACTATCCATGATCATCTGATTTCTTCTTCTTTGTATAGAATGCTCCCGAATCATCTAGTAGTTTAGATATTAGGAAAGTGTGGTATTTAGGAAGTATTAGAATTTAGAATGTTGTAGACAACAAGTTTGAAGTTTTTAGTTGTTTCTAAATTAGGAAAGTAAGTTTTTAGAAGGTTTTAGGATTTAATAGTACTTAGTCTCCAAATTTAGGTATTTAGCAAGTTTCTAATTTTGTACTTTCTGATTTCTATAGGTTGTAAGTCTATTAAAAGGCACCCCTCCCCCATAATTTGACATTGAAGATGGATTAAACAAAGTATGTTATTGGGTGATTTCCTAAGGCAGCCGTACAATGATTCGTTTTCCCCTTCAAGGGTGATGCCACTCTAGGCTCCCGTCTCTCTCCATCGTGGGTTGTAGCACCCTAGGTGCATTCGTGAGTTCCCTCACCCTCCCTTACTCCTTTTTATTCTTTCATAATCTTCTTCTTCTACTATCCTATATCTCTCTCTTCAGTTGCTACTAAAATACCTTTATAAATGTTGTTGGATTTCATAGAAGTTGTTGGACTACATTATTGTGGTATCCTTTGCTGGTTTTTCTTGGCACATTAATAGTTGAAATCGCGTCCCGCAAGAATCTTTATTTATCTAATTTTTTAAAGGTTTGATTGCTGTAGGATCCAAAGGGAAATGATTCCTACACGAATTAAATATGAGCAAAAGCCTAAAGATTGAATCTTGAAATAATAAAGATTATTGAAATTAAAAAATAATAATTCATGAAACCAAATCTTGCAAGAACTTATTCAAGAATTAAAGAAAATAATGTAAAAATGATTAGAATATAAAATAGAAGTAAGAAAATAAGGAAAATCAAAGAGAAATTGAAGAAAGATTGAAAAAATTTGAAAGAAGATTGGAAATTTCCAAATCGTTGATTTTAAATTTGAAACCCTAAAATCAAGGGGATACGATGGAACACCCAACTGCTCGCCCTATTTTAGGGTAAATATTTATTTTATAAAAAAAATTAAAAGAAAGGGGTTTCTATAGGTGCGGCCACAATTATTAAACCCAAACTGGACATTGACTTGGTCAAGAATTTGGGTTACCGGGTCATCGGTTCAACCAGTGGGTCATTGGTCATATTCTATAAAAATTAAATAAATCATAAAATAAGTTAAAAAAATTATATTACAATTTTATATCACATTCTTGAAAATGTAATGCAAATAGACAAAAAAAAATGCATCAATATGTAGGATAAAAATAAAAGTTTGTTTAAATTATTAATTTTTGGTGATAGGAACAAAGCAAAATATGATTCTATGGTTTAGTGGTTAAGATAATAGGCTTTAATTCTAGTAACCAGAGTTCAAATCTTAGTAGAACTTGTTTTTTATATTTTAATAATTTTGAAACCCAAGTTCAAAAGATGGATCAACCAGTCGGGTTGGATGGTTCAACAAAAAACCTACCGGGTTTTAATCGTTTCACTGGGTTTATAAAAAAAACAATCCAATTAGAAACCTGAACCGGTTGAGGTGTTGGGTCACCAATTTACCGGTCTAACTGGCTGGTCCAGGTTTAATAACTATGGGTGCGACTGCAAAGGAGGAGATTTAGGGTTTAAGAGAGGTAAAAGTTCAAGAAAAAGGTTAAATTGTGATATAAATTGGGGAAAAGTGTATGTAATGGGTGCGACTATTAAGATGATGCTATGTATAAGGAGAATTGGAATTCTAAGGAGTAGAAAAAAAGTAATTAAAAATTTACTAAATTTCTGTAAAAATTCTGTAGAAAAGAAGAGAGAAAACAAGAAAAAGGATGAAATTAAAAGGGAGAGAACAAAGGATGAAGAGCTAGGTAAAATAAAGAAGAATGAGAATATAAGAACAAAGATAAGGTTTTCTACGGAAAGAAAAAAAAAGAAAAGAAGAGCAGAGAAGAGAAAAACTTGAGAGAGGAATGGAGAAGAGGATAACGTGAAAGAAATAAAGAATAAGAGAGATAGATGGAAAATTCACCTTAACGTGAGGGTTGAGGGAGGAACCAAGCTTCATGAGCAAGCAAAACCACATCGATTTCATTCAATCACCAAAATTATCGTACAAGAGGTCTGAAAGACCTATTTATAAAAAATTCAAGAATTGGACCAAAATACCCCTGATACGGCTAGCCTTGAAATCCCCTTAAAAAAAAAATCAGAAAAACACCATAAAATAGTTCTAAAACTCTCCTCATTTAATTATGACCCCCTACCCTTGGCTCATATAGCCTTATTACATCAAAATCACTCATAAACCCCCCCAAAACATTAAAAAAAAACTAGAAAAATAAAGATTAAAATTGTGTATAGCATATAGATCACTTGGTTTTCTATGGGAACCTTGGTCTTGGTTTCCACATGGGTTAATACTTCTCTAACCATTGCTTTGCCACTGCATTAGTTCCTCCCTTTTGAAAAGAACTCAACACTGTTGAGTTGGGGGTGGACCAAGTATGCCATCTCTACCTGAAACTCGATGAAGCAAATAGGAGCCTATAGTCTTCTTCAGCTTGAGATCTAGAACATTTGAACAAGACACTATTGTAACTTTCTTCTTCCCATGTTGGAATGAATTGGTGTTCTTAAACCTACAATATTGGACGTTCTTGTCATACAACCACGACCTCCTAAGTAAAATATGAGTTACTTGTTAAAGTATTGATGCGGAAATTGGAAAGAGTTATGCAGGAAGTTGTGTCGTCTAGCCAAGGAGCTTTTATTAGTGGTCGGTAGATCCTTAACTGTAGTCTTATCGCTAACGAATATATTGATTAGTGGATGCGGGAAAAAGCAGAAGGCCTCATTCTTCAAGTAGATATGGAGAATGCTTATGACCACGTGAATTAGAATTTTCTAGTGTCAGTCATGAATAGGATGGGTTTTGGAGTAAAATGGTGCAATTGGATCAAAGTGTGCATCTCGTCCCCTTCTTTTGCGGTCTTGGTTAATGGGTCGTCAGAAGGTTTCTTCAAAAGTAGTAGGGGCTTGCTGTAAGGAGACCCCCTTTCTCATTTGCTTTTTATTATTGCTTCAGAAGCATTAAGTTTACTTGTTGCAAAAGCAATTAAATGTGGGCTGTTTGAAGGTTGTAGGGTGGGAACTAATGGCCCCCCTATCTCCCTCCTTCAATTTGCTGATGATTCCCTGTTTTTTTGTAAGGCCAATGAAGATCAAGTGCTGGTTCCCAGATGCATCCTTTTGTTCTTTGAAGCCATATATGGGTTGAAAGTCAACTTACAAAAAAGTAAAATGATGGGAGTGGGCCCTGTTCGGGATATACATTGGCTGACTCGGTTGTTTGGGTGTCAGGTATCGAGTCTTCCTGATGTTTACTTGGGGCTTCCTTTGGGAGCAAGATATAAAGCCAAATAAGTGTGGGCTCCGGTTCTTGAAAGGGTGTAAAAAGAAGTAATCATTGTGGAAAGGTAATCTGTTGGCAAAGCGGGGCAAGCTGGTGCTGCTCAAGAATGTCTTGTTGTGTATGCCTTTCTATTTCCTTTCTTTTTTTCCTGCCCCTTGTTCGATCATCAAGAGCTTGGAAAAATTTTGAAGGGATTTTTTTTGGAACGATTAATCCATCAAATTTCAACTTATGAAGTGGAAGTCTTTGTAGACCTTTGGAGAAAGGTGGATTGGGGATTCGTCCCCTAAATTTGGTGAATAAGGTGCTTCTGGAAAAGTGTTTATGGATATTTGGGGAAGATAAATCAGCCCTTTGGAGGAAGATTACTGTGGCGAAATATGGGGAGGAATTTTTGGGTTGGAGAAGTTTAAGACCCAAAGGCTCGTTTGGGCATAGCATTTGGAAGGCGATCTGCAAGGATTGGGATGCCTTTAATGGTTTTATTGCTTTTGAAGCAAACAATGGTCTGTCAATTAAATTTTGGACGAACACTTGGTGTGGCCCTTCTTCTTTGGTAATTGATTTCCTTAATATGTTTGCCTTGGCCACTTGTAAGAATGCCTTGGTCAGGGACCATATGGATGATATGGGTTATCCTAATTCTTGGAACTTAAAGCTTCAACGAAACCTTTGTGATTGAGAGATTCTGGAGGCAAAGGCTTTATTGTGTAGGCTAAATTCGGCAGTTAAAGGAAGTCCCAATGCCGCAAATAAAAGAATATGGAAAGCTAATAGCAAAGGGATCTTCTCTGTGAAGTCCTTTCTTTCAGTTTTAGAGGATGACACTTCTTAATTTGAGGTTTGGAAGTTCTTTTAGAAGTTCCCTTTACCCTCTAAGGTTAATGTCTTTTTGTGGATGGCTTACTAGGACAAACTTCTAACGGTGGATAATATTGTGGCGAGAGGTATGATGTTGCCTAATGGATGCTTGATGTGTATGAAGAAGGAAGAAACGGTAAACCACCTCCTAGTGCAATGTCCGGTGGGTGCCTCCCTATGGAATTATTTTCTTCATCTCTTTGGGAAAATGTGGGCGTTACAGGGTGATATCCAATCCATTATTCATAAATGACACCTTTCTTCTGTGGGATCTCTTTCTTTTTGGGGAAAGTTTCTTTGGAGATGTGTTCATTTTATAATTTGTTGGAGTATTTGGAAGGAACAAAATAGTAGAATCTTTGATGGCAAACTTATGGACATTCCGAAGTGGAGGGAGTCGGTATTCTCTTTCTTGTTCTCCTTAGTGTCTCATTTTCCTTTATTTTCGGATGTCTCTTTTGCTGATTGGATTTTTAATTGAAACTCTTTGATATCCCCTTGATCTTCTCAATCAAGGGCTTGTAGCTTTTGCTATTTTCTTTTTAATAAAGTTCCTTATTCATAAAAAAAAAAAAAAGTATATCACATAAGACCCGATCACTGAATGCTCCAAGAGAATAAGTGACAAGACACCTCTCTTGGATCTTAAGATTGGTTTTGTTTAAACATGCCACTTTATAAGGAGAATGATGTGATTCCATTTTTAACCTTAGCTTTCTACACGCCTCATCAGATACGACATTGGTGCAACTACCTCCATCAATCACAAGTGAACACAACTATTCATTGCACCTAACCTGAGTTTGGAATATGTTGTTTCGCTTTCAGCCCTCAATCTTCTTGACTTCTCTAGTAGTTAGGACTAGACGTAATACATAAACATGTCTCTCATCCTGCTCTGGTTGATTCTCTGCCAATGCCCGCTTTGCCTCAAGTACCATCTCCTCTTCTGCCTCATGAATTTCCTCTTCCAGGTCGTCATCTTGTGTATTATGCTTATCTGATAAACCCACTACATGGTGAGGACACTGCGTATACAAATGATTGGTACTCCCACACTGGTAATATGATCTTTTAACTCTCTATGTAGAATTCTTTGGCTGTCATGCTCTAGGAGGTGTAAAAGTCCTTCTTGGCTTAGATGTTACTGAAGTAACTACACTAGGTTGTCTGGGTGTAGGTCTACTCATAGGATTACCAGAAGTTTGGCTCACAACTCAAGGTGAATTATCAGAGAAGATCCGTTTGGGCTGAACCCCCCCCTTAAACCTTCCTTTACCTAATAAGCAATCTGGCCTGCGTCATTAAGTGTAGGCAATCTCACATGGTACAATCCTGTTGCAATCTGTCGATGCAAACAATGCCTATACATAGCTATTACTATGTCATCCTCCCACTTAGTCTTGCCCCGCTCCATCAAACTATTAAACTAAGTGGTATAAGTCTCAGCTGATGCGGTCCCCTGCTGTAGGTATATAAGCTCCAAATATGCTCTATGCCTGTATCCTGGATGCTTAAATATTCTTTTCATCGATGCTTTTAGAGCTATCAATCAGGCCGGTTGAGCAGAGCTGAAGTCTGTCCGAACTCAGCTCGAAATGTTTTACTAGAGCCTGAACTCGGCTTGAATAAAACTTCGGGCCTAAAAGTTGGACCTGAACTCAGCCCGTTTTAAAACAACAGGGCTTCGAGCCGAGTTCGGGTTACCCGAATTAAAACTCTTTTCTTAATTTTTGGACTGATTTTAGGCCCAAAACTATCTCTAAATGCATATTATATATGTTTCTTTGAATAGTTGACACTTGAATTATTTGATGATAGTAAATCTGTTAAAAATATATGGATCCAAAGAGAATAAAATATATATATATATATATATATACATAGACCAAATATCAACATATACATCAAATTATTATTTGCTAAGTAGTTCGGGCTGGGCCTCGGGTTGGACTTGTGCCTGCCCAAACTCGGCCCAAATAAAACTTCAGGCCTAAAAGTTGGGCCCAACCTGAAATTAGGTTGATCTAGCCTGATTATTTTTCGGCTGGACATGTCGAGCCTCAGGCCAACGTGACCCAATCGACAACATTAGTTGCTTTCAAGTCCTCCCAATTTCTTAGGACACCAAGCCTCTTGTGCTCTCCTTATAGTTTTCCCACCATATTCAAGCTGTATCCTTAAGCTTGACCTTTGCAAACTGCAAGTGTCTACCCTTAGGAATTTCATACCAAGAAAAGAATGACTCTACATTGTGGATCCAATTAAGGAAAACATATGGATCCTGTTCACCATACAAATCTTGCACCTCGAGCTTAACATGGCGATCCAGCTCGTGTTGGGCTGCACCATATAGATACTCAATCCTCTCACAATGACCACACCTAGATTGCTCAAATCTATTCCCATTATCCCTTCTAGGATGGATCACTTCATGTTGAAACTGTTGTGATGTTCCTACACCATGTACACTATGGGATTGCTGTGGAGGAGGAAGAACTGTTTATGAATCTTCCTTATCTTGGATAGGTGTTTGATGGATTGCATTAGAAGATTCCAGTGGAGGTAATCTGGTGATTTACTTGGAGTCTTTTGAAGTTTTGTCATCTGTGCCTGCATACCCTTCACATCACTTTGAATGTCCTTCATAGTGTGATTAAGTTCTTGCACATTATCCTTGGTGGATTGAATTTCATTTGCATGCTTATCCACAGTGTTGGATAATGTATTCATAGTATGGACTATGATGATATCGGAGACCTCAACCAAGATTTTAGGACTTGCTCAAAGAGTTTAGGGCTATTTAAAATCCCTAAAATTTGATAGAAAGGGTTTTAGAGCTATTCAACAATTTTAGGGTAGGCCCTAAAATTATTTAGAAGCTTGAAAATAAGCCCTAAACTAATTTGGGGCACTTTTGAAAGAACCCTAAAATATTTGGAATGGATGCCAATTGAGATAAAAGAAGTTGCCAGAGAATTGATTAGGCTTTTGATTGGGACTTTATTGTTCTCAATTAGTCGGCCCGATATAAGGGTCTTGTACATCTCATGAATGATTCTCCTTTGGGTTTTATAAAATTTTACTTTATCATCAAAAAATAAAAGAAGCTTGAAAATAAGCCCTAAACTAATTTGGGGCACTTTTGAAAGAACCCTAAAATATTTGGAATTGATGCCAAT
>JAOXJP010223220.1:0-11665 GCA_025762735.1 Platanus orientalis | reverse complement strand
ACAGGTATTCGCGCTTCGTGATCGAATTGTTCCCAAAACGAGAAATCACACAAGTGTAGCTCTCAGAGAGCTCCATCTCATCCGTCTCCAAAATGGGTCCGCTAGATTTGGAAAAGGGTTTACCAGAAACAATTGGGATCGGCTGTGATCTTGGCGAAACCGCTATTTTAGCTGTTCTGCTGGCCTTAACGGAGCAAAAAGCTTCATGGGTATCGTCCATTTCATTCATAGCGGCTACGATTCCGAGCCCAACGACACCTCCTTCAAAATTCCTCGGAGATTTCGTATGGGCCTTGAAATCGATCGGAGAATTCGGAGATTTCAAGCCCTGATCCGAAGAAAATGATTCAGATAAATTTATGAAAAGGGAAAGGTTGATCGAGGGCCTCTTCTTTCCCGAGGAAGCCGACATCCTGGTCGCTTCTTCGGAGAGATTTCTTAGGTGGGTCTCTCTCAGTTTCTTGTTCTTGCTTAGCAATCAAAAGATATTGAGCTTGAGTTTCTCAATATTAAAGGAGTAGAGAGAGTGAGCGAGAAGTTTTTCTAAACTTAGCCAAGTTTTAAATGAACCAACACAGAGGGACAGATGGAGATGCTCTAAACTAGAGGAGTTTCGCAGAAGCAATAGATGATAGTTTCTCTAAATTTAGAGCAGTTATGTATAAGTTCCTCTCATTTAGACGATTGTATACACAAGAGAGAGAGAGAGAGAGAGAGAAAGAGATGGCTTTCAGACGAAGACCACCCTTTCTCCTCCTCTTCTCCAATGCCTTGGATTTCAAGAGAATATAAAGTATAACCAATAAACAGATCTCAAAAATGATTTTTCCAAATTTTTAATAAAAAAATATTATAGTTTAATTTGATAAATAATTTCATCCAAGTTTCCTAGATTCTTACACAATTGTTTTAAAACAGGGACCTAAATATAATTTATTCATCTTATTTGTTTTTTTTTTTAATTATATTTGTAGGTATCAATAACAATTACTATTATAATAACATGTTAAATGACTTCTTGTAAACTTGCGTAATTATAATTTTTTTGCTTTTATTTACCATAAAAAAAATTATATTGCTCCTCCATTCTAACCCTCCTTTTTATTTTTGCACAGTGGGCTTAAGATGTAATCAGGAGTGGCAGTTTATTGGCCCAATCTATCAACATACAGGGGGAATGATTGTCTGTGTTGACACAGGAATGTGTAGACGTGGCATTGATTGACACATGATGTGTTTTTGAATTGGTCTCTTAATTAACGCCTGAACACTTTTTTGAACCCCACACACAATATGTGTCGGCTTATAATTCACCATAAAGACTACGGACACTTTGTCATCACAGAACCATTTCTTGCACCCATGTTTTTGCCCCTTTGGCTTTGGTTAATTCAAGATCAGTTTTGACAAAAAAAAAAAAAAAATGAAAAGGATTACATTAAGGTTTGTACTTTTTAAACCTGAGCTAAATAGACCCACATGCTCAACGAGACTTTTTTGTTTGTTTGTTTTTTTTAACCTGGCTGCCTTTTTGTGAAAAAAATTAGGTGAGAAGGAATTTCATGAGAACCGTGAAAATGGCATAAGGGTGCAGACACATAAGTGCCGAAAAGTGATAAGTACCCCCCAAAAAGTGTAAATCACTTTTTGGTGCTGATGCGTCAGCCCCCTGGCACCGTTTCAGTGGTTCTCACAAAATTCATTTGCACATAAACCGTGCCCCCTTTGTGTGGGTCAAGGTTGGTAATTTTCCATCTGCTTTGAAATTCAAATTGGATCCAACCTGATCTGACCTTACCCCTAAATAAAAATGTTTTAACACACTATAACGTGATATTTATTATTTAAGGTACCCAAGTGTTGGATTGGAGAATTATATATATATATATATATATATATATATATATATAAAGAGTTGGATTGGTTCCACATGAGAGATATTGAAGTCAAAGAAAAACTTGAATTTCTTTCTGGCAAGGGTCAAAGATTAACTTTTTATTTTATTTTTTATTTTTTATTTTTTTTATAAGAGGTCAAAGATTAACTTAATAGATGAGATATTTGGGCTCAAAGATTAACTTATACTCTTCCAAAAAAATTTCAGGAAGTGATGATTATAATGGCTTAGTCAATTGATGATTGTATCCTACTTGATATATATCTAAATCTTATATTGTATTTTTATTTATTTTTTTGGTAAAATAAATCTTATATTGTTTAGTATACCTAAATTTTCACACGTAATATATATTTAATGTTAATATTAGTGATCTTCAGCAGAAAATTTCAAAAAAGGAAAAATAAGTGATTCATGAGTCATATCTCATGGGAGCAAAATAAAATAAAATAAAAATAATAGCAATAATATATTTAAGGTGACTAATCCACCATACATTAGGGCCCTAGAGTAAAGAAATATTTTTTTTGGCAAATTAATATAGAAATATTATGGTGGGGTTTTATGGGTATTTCTTAAGTGAACCCATTAGCTTAATATTATTTAATAATCCTGTATTTCTTTTATTTGGAAGGACAAACACTTATTTTTTAATCTCAAGAACAAAAATTACACTTCATAAAAAAAAAAAAATTAAGATTTTATATTTATGAAAAAAATTATTCTTTATAAAAAAAAAAACAAATAAATGTTATTATTCTTTTGAAAATTCAAATATATATGTATATATTTATTTGAAGGCTATGAGGCTGTGATCCAATACGGAAAAAGCTTCTCACACTATTCTTGTGAGACTTTTGAGGTGAAAAGGAGGGAGGAGCACAACCACAAAAGAAAAATCTCTTTCGCTTTTTCTCAACCAATCATTTAAATTGATATTTTATCATAATATTAATAAATTGCAAACCCACCGGATCTCTAAGTTCTGACTTGACTTAGACAAAAATGACCCTTTGATATGCAATGGCATTTATATCCCTCTAAAGTATAAAGAGCCAAGGATATATACCAAATAGAATTACATCAATCCCCATATAGCTTCAAAAATAACATTTAGGGTAAAACCCTCACCCCCAACCTACCAAAGAAGGTTTGGCTTAATGAAGACTAAATTGACAATTTGGATTATAGAACTCTTGAAGCTGCCTCTTGGATGAGCCATGGTTCAAACACTGTAGTAATGAGACATTTTTCTCAATTATTTCTCTTTCTGTATTTAAAATTTCTCTACCTACCCTAATGTTAGCTCTTGAAATAACCTTTAGTATATAGTGATACAATACCAAACAAGTGATAGGTGGATGATTGGCACAATAGTATTAAGGAGTATATTAACAACTCCTCATATAAAAAAGAGTCTTTACAACTTAAAGGATTCCGGTATATGTAGATTGACAATTATTATTTATCACTTAGGTTTCTTTTGTAAAATACATATAAGCAAGAAAATAAAAATCTTTCGAATTGAATCATTCAATTTCTAGTTTGGATGGGTCATTATCTTAAAACTAGATAACTCCAAGAGGATATTTCTTACACGAAAAATTAAGTCTACTATATAGGGGTCAAGGGCTCATAACAGCAATTTTTTTGTTTTGTTTTGTAAAGATAAGCCATGTCATGATCGAAAAACTGTACTATATGTACTAATTGTTACGATAATTATCACACTGTATTTCAACCGTTGAAAAGTCGTATACTTAATTTCCTTTGTTGGTGAAGATGTGATTGATTAATCAATGAATGATTTAGTAATGTGAACAAGTTTATAGCGTTTTTTTTTTCTTTATCTGGTAAATAATCTTATGATCCTTATTTTTTGCTAAAAGCTTTTCAAATTTTCCTATTCTTGATTATTTGCTCACATGTCTATGTCTTCTTCATCAATTATCAACAAATTAGGCATTTGAACACAGCATCACTCAATGTAGTTTGTTAATGGTCGGCAATCGGTGATATGATTTGCATTCTTTATGATATCACTTGGTTCTAAAATCTTAGCTCTTTAAGAGTCCAAATTGTTAATTGATTGGCCTCAAGAAATTCTATTTAGTGTTCGTAAACATGTAGGAAGTTTAATATAAAGAGCTTTTGAAAAACATTAAATTCTTCATTTCATTTATTATAAAAAAAAAAAATCTAAGATGATCTTATTTATAATCTTTATTAACAAATCAGTGGATGTATTACCAAAAAAAAAAAATTCAGTGGATGAATTGACCTTGAAATTTAAAATAAGAAAAAAAATTCATTTAGGTCCTGTCTGGTTGCCATGTTAAATTTTCTCATGACAATATTTTTCCAAAAAATCATTTTAAGCTGTCAGATTGCCATGAAAAGTTGTTTTTCTCATGATTCTTTTCCTTTTTTTTTTTTTTTTTCTTGTGGGATTTTCTTTTCTATTCTTTTCTACACAATTCAATTCAAGGACCGGGCCTTAATGTAGCAACCAAACGTAACCTAAATTTAGAGGAGGAAGTTTAATATAAGGAGCTTTTGGGAATTTTAGTTCCTCGCTTGGTTGAATGCTTTTGAAAAGATGACGACAGATGTCAGTTTCCTCGTAGAGATACGGTTTTACCATGCCATCTGCATTATCTGACACACCAAAAAAGAAAAAAAGAGCCGGTATCACGTGCCCATGGCATTATATGAGTAACACGCGTCATGAAACAGCTGGGTGAGTTTGAGATGGTGGTGCTGGGAATGGGAAAATATCAGCTTATACGTCACTTTCTTGGCCTTTTAACGTGGCGTTCATCCATTGGTAAGCGTGTAGGGGTTCTGAAATACCCATTGTCACGTCAAATGCTCGTCCACATGCCGACAACTTCTTGACTTGCCTGTTAAACGATTAAGCGTGTGGGGCTCTCAAGGCCTAGGTCCACGGAGCCGTATCCTCTTGTCCACTCTCATCGTGCCCTAATGAAATCGTGTTCCACTGTTTTCATTAAGGTAGGAGTGGACACATGTTCAAAACATCATGGAGAACAAAACCAAAACACCGACAACTATTTTTCTGTATATCTGTCAACTCCTATCTTAATGAACACAATGGAACACGATGGGAGTGGATCAGAAGATACGAGATCCACTGTTTTTGTTTCTTTTGTTTTTTGCGAGGGAGTTTCCACCGGCAATGATCAAATTTCTTAGTCCCTCTCCCCTAAGGAAAAAACTTAGATGAAAACGAATTTAGGAAGAACCGTGACAATGACGTCAAGATGCAGACACATCAGTGCCAAAAGTAATAAGTGTCTTCCAAAAAGTGTAAATCACTTTTTGGTAGTGATGCGTCCACTCCTCTGGTGTTGTTTGCACAATTCTCACAATATTCGTTTGCACATAATCTGACCCCCCTTTTTTATTTCTTTTATACCCCTCCCCTAATACCTTCTTTAACTAAACTACCCCTCCCTCTCTCTCTCTTCTCTGGCAACTGCTGTGTTTCCTTTGGTGGCAACCTTCTCTCTCTCTCTCTCCCCGTTTGGGCTTGTGGGTCTGAACAGATCGCCAAAAGAAGAAAAAAAAGATGGAGAGAGAAAAAAGGGGGTGCAGGAGAGAGGAAGAGAGAGAGAGGAAGAGAGAAAGAGAGGGAGTGCGGGAAAGGGACGAAGAGAGAGGGAGGGAGAGAGTAAGGAGGTGGGTTGCTGCTTTTGCCGGCATTGGTGATGAAGAAGGGGTGGGGATTTGAGAGAGAGGGAGGGGAGGGGTATTTTAGGTAAAGGAGGGGTTGGGGATAGGATATAAAAGAGAAAACAAAAAAATGAGAAGGACTTAGAAATTTGATTGGTGTAAATAATCACTCTCTTTTAGCAAATAAGCCATGAATGAAATTAACTAAAATGGTGAGCTATTAAACAAAGGATAAATCGTCACTAATTGCATCCCATAACCGATGGGAGCTTTAAAAAAAAGGCCAATGGGGAGAACGGTAAAATAAGCAAAGTCTTGACTGAGGGAGGGCCCACATTGATCAGGAGTTTAAGACCAAATTTATATGCCAACTAAAGACCTCAAAGAGGTAAACAAACGGATTGGGTAAGACAACTTAGAGAGTGGCTAAAGTTGGAGGTGGACACATCAGTGCCAAAAAGTGAAAAACATCCCCCAAAAAGTGTATTTCACTTTTTTTGCACTGATGTGTCTGCCTTGATGTCATTCCAACTTTAGCCACTCTCTAAGTTGTCTTACCAATTCTGGCCTCTTGAAGAGTTGCTATAGCTTCTGAAGAATCAGGTGCGGAAGCTTTAGTAGCAAAAGAGGCAGCCACCACAAAATGATATGAAGAGTCTAGCAATCACACCAACATTTAAACTTAGAAAGCTTGAAAGTAACATCAAAATTCACCTTCCAAACACCAAAGGGGGCTTTCCATGACTTAAAAAGGTTGAGGCTAATCGGTTGTGATGAATTGGATCCTCAAAGAAAGAATGATCCTGCAACATTTTGTTAGCATTGATTTAGATATTTTTGTAATTCGGCTTAAGGTCATTAAAAACAATGTTGTTATGATCATTCTAGATAAACCAATAAACAATAGCAATGTTTTGATGGATAGAAGATATATTTTTTTTGGAAAACATTGTCGTAAAAGTAAATGGGATATGGCCATAAACAGAGTGGAATGGCGGAATAGGATTCGTGTAGCCAACCCCAAATAGTTGGGATAAGGCCGTTTATTGTTGTTGTTGTTGCTGTAAAAGTTAGTATGAGGAATGCCACTATTCCTTATAGAAATATGGGAGCCTAACCAAATTTTGTCTAGGAGGGACAGGTAATAAGGCAATGCAAGGTGTCTTCAAGGAATCTATTGCATCTAGGATAGAGGTTACAAATGGTTATTTTCCTTTTAAAGGTATTTACTTTGGTGGGAAGGATATTTTTGCAAGCTTTCCATAAAAAATTGTTAATCTTAGTGATAATGGGGAGACCCCAAAATTTGCTCCATAAAGAAAGAAATGGGTGAGATGCGGGGATTAGATTGGAAGAAACTGAGAGAGAATATATATATATATATAGATGGTTGATTACATGATTCTAAAGATATTATAGATGCTAAATCATCCACAATATTAGATAAAGTCCATCTACCATATGATGGGTTGCTTATCCAAGTGCACATTGAATCTTTTCAGTTTGAGGATCTCTAAAAATATTATTATATAGAATCAATCTTGAGAATAGTAAGTTTAGGGAGAAGGAAACATGACATAGCATATTGAGGAATAGTAGAGTGATTGCAAAAGAGTTTTTTTTTCTTTTCTAAACCTAATTTAAAAATATTTTTTTTTCTAAAAGCTACTTTTAGACTTTACTTTGTTAGTAATAAAGGAAAATAATTCAAATTTTTTTTTCAATAGATGAAGGGAGGCCAAGATATTTTGAGGGGGTGAAGGGTGGACTTTATATTAATTATATTAGAAATTAGAGACCTGATATTAGTTTAGGTTTGGCTGCTGAAAATAATTTCAGATTTATCAAAGTTAAAGTCATGGCTTGAGGCAACTTTGTATGTAAGGCTTTGGAGATTAGATTTATATCTTTCCGTGTAGCTCTCGAGAAAATATAGCTATTGTCTGTAAAGAATATGTGTACAAGGGAGGGGTTAGATTTTGATAATTTTAGACTTTCAAGAAGAATTTGGCATTCAAAGTGGTTAAGGTAGGATGATAAACCTTCAGCACAAATAATATATAAGGAAGGGGGGATGAGGTCACATTGTCTGATACACATTGTCTGATACTTCTTGAAGGAGTGATTAAATACCATCAGTAAAAACTTTGGAAGTGATAGAAGAAATACATCTGTAAATCCAATTAATTCAATTTTGAGGGAAGCCTAACTTAGCATCATGCTAAGAAGAAAACTCCATTCAACCCTATTGAAGGCCATACTCATATCTAGCTTAATAGCTAGGTTATGAATGCTAGAATTTTCCTTTTTGTGGAGAGATCTAATGATCTCGTGGGAAATTATATATTGTCTGAAATTTTTCTATTTTGAACAAAAGCATTCAAAGAGTGAAATGATATTACGGATGACCTTTTTAAGTCTATTTGCAAGGAATTTGGCTATGATTTTATAGGATGTATTACACAGGCTAATAGGATGAAACTGAGACATGCATTCTAGCCCATTTACTATGGGGATGAGAGTAATGAAAGTTTGGTTAATATTATGAACAAGGGTGTTAGATGAGAAAAATTCAAGGGTAGCATTGATGATGATTCCACCAAATCCCAACACCATTGGAAGAATCTAAACTAGAAGCTATCATGTCCATGGGATTTAAGCTTCCTCATACTAAAGACGGCTTGAATCTCATCAGGAGAAAATCGGGCATTGTAAATGAGTAAGTTAAATTGAGTTAAAGAGGAA
The DNA here is from genome assembly GCA_025762735.1 of Platanus orientalis. Taxonomy (NCBI): domain Eukaryota; kingdom Viridiplantae; phylum Streptophyta; class Magnoliopsida; order Proteales; family Platanaceae; genus Platanus; species Platanus orientalis. Next base: position 3,327 of record JAOXJP010223220.1, on the reverse strand, counting down.
GAGACAAAATCATTAATTGCATTAATATCTAGATGTGAAGGGTTTGATGATCTATACAAATTTTGGAAGTACTCTAAGGCTTATAAGAGAAATTCATATTCATTGAAATTAGAATATTTTGGGCACTTTTTATGTAAGGAATACGATCTACCTCTTCTAATAATTGTGGAAAAGTGATATTTGTTTTTTGAATTATGATCTCCCCATTTAAGCAAGGAAATTCAAAATTTTTGGGCCCCAAAAATATCCTCGTGCTTGAGAATGGAGAATTCATTAGAAATAAGTTTAGAGATGATGGGAAAAGACATACCTGGTGGAATATAGTATAAAGAATGGATTTTTTTTGTTTAAAATTATCAAAGGTAGATTGATTCCAAGCTGATAAATGATTGGAAAGATCAACAATAGAAGTCTAAACTTTGTAAAACAAGAATGTAGGTTTATAAGCATTCTATACTTTCTCAATTTGATAGGCACAATTAGGATGTGTGGTCCACATCAACTCAAAGCGAAAAGGTATTTTCCTAAAGGTTCCAAGAGATAGATGGTTGAAGAGACTTAAGCTATGATCAGATCCAACAATTGATATATTTTGAAGCTTAGCTTTAAGATATATAAATTTCCACCTTTGATTGCAGGTGGCTTTATCAAGCCTTTCAGAGACATGTTGATGATTGAGAGTGCCACCAATCCAAGAAAATGGGGTCCACTAGAGCATAAGTCTATAAGATTACATTAAGATGGAATGAATCTTCCTAGATTAATATTAGAAAGACTGGGAGCAACACTACCTTTCTTATCCGAAGAGTAATGCCCCCGAACTTAGACTCAAATATGGGATCCTTATGCACCCCAGATCTGGATCATTACTTTACATTGATTTGAAAATCAATGTTTACAATCCGATGTTCACATAACAATAACCCAATCATAGGCTAAAATTCTAATGTCTAATACTCCATAAATTCATAGTTCCAAATTACTTTAACTCCATTAATTTCGATAATTAGAGTTCAATAGTTTGTAGAAGTGTATTCACAATTCTTAGTTCGATAATTGCAGAAGCGAACATCATCAATATTCAAAATATCTCACAATAGTCTAATAATAAATTGGTTGCAGGAGATAAAACTATAAGTCAATATAGTAGAGTCAACGGTTTACATTAATGGGGTGCCCTCTCACCTAAATCACAAACAAGGGAAATGAAATATTCATTATACCAAAAGTATGAACCCAAAATAAAAGGGTCTTAAAACATGTCCAAAACAACAATGAAGAATAAAAGGAAAAGCTAAGGATGTCATAAAAAGTCTCTCGGATGGAAAACCTGCAATAATAGTCAGTTTGAAAAAACAAAATGGTTGGGTTAGTCCCAACTAGTAAGCAATCTAACTAGTTATATACAATAAGAAGCAAAGCATAAATCTAAGTACTAGCATGTCCAAAGGTCAATACAAAAATAAATAGAGATTGAAATACTAATTATAATCATGCTAGTACAACTGAATAATAGTTAAATAACAAATTGAAGTCAAAGGCCTAATACAAAGTTCTAAGTTTAAATAAAGAATTTTGACTTTATAATTCGATGTTCAATGCTAAATACCAAATAAGAATTAGTGTCCAAATAAATAATTCAATATGAAGATCAAAACTCATAAGTTTGATGTTGTATGTTAGTTTCAAAAGATCCAAAGTTTAATGATTCAAAGTATTCAAAGTTCAATATTTCAAAGGTCCGGAGTTCACATGGTTCAACATGTTCAAAGTTTGATATTCAAGGTGTTCTAGGTTTAATAATTCAAAGTGTTCAAAGTCCGATATTCGAAAGGTTCAATGTTCAATGTTCCAATGGTTCAATATAAAGTAATTGTATGTTCTGGTTAACCCCATAGGTAGGGTCTTGATCTTGTGTCAAACCCCACGACTAGGGCCAATGTCCTTGTTGTAATCCCAAGGGTAGGGTCCTGATCTTCTTATAATCCCTAGAAGTAGGACTATTATCCGTGAAATAAAGAGTATGTCCAAAATACTTTTTCACACTTAGCCTTGTGAGTAGGCCTAAAGAGTCAAGGACACACTTAGCCCGGTGTCAAGGCCCACAAAATTGATGGTCACAATTAGCCCTATGATGGGGCTCAAAGTGTGTTAAAGGTTCAAAGTTCAATAAGATTCACATCAATAAGTTTAAATGTTGGCATAGTTTCAATAATCAGAATATTTCTATAATGCATAAAAAGAATATAAGCATAGCATTGCCATGATTCAATCATTTCAAAGATAAGATACATGTGATTCACTTAGATTTAGTGTTAGTATATGATTCGATATTTAATATGACTGGAGTCCTAATAATTCACTAAAATTTCACATAAATCAAGATTTAAAGCATGTAATAGGTTTTGATGGTCTATATAGTTCATATTATCACATAGAAAGTATAAAGTTTAATAAAATCAATGAGTTCAATACAAATTTATAAAAATTCAAAAGTTTAAATGACTTTTCAATGAATCTAAATGTAGACATCATTTGAATATCACTTATAGTGTTTCAAACAAAGGAAAAAAAGCAAGATTGCATTTCAAATTAATCGTTAATAGTGTAGATCTTGAAGGATTCGCAATTTCACACAGATTTTCAAAGATTTACATAGGAAAAATTTAGATTTCACATAATCTAAAGGATTTCATGAAGGAAATCAGTCCGTACAATGTTTAAGAATAATAATCTTTCACAAAATAGGTGTAGATCTAAAGATCAAAGAAGATTCAATGGTTCAAAGTATAGATCTACAGAATTTTCAGAGATTCTAATAAGAAATTGGCTATATCAAGCATAAAGAGCAAAATATTTACTAAGCAAGCTAGAATTCATGGATCTAGCATGGTTTAATGGATTGAATTCAAGGATTTCCAATAATTTCAAGGGATTCCATGGATAACATCACATTATCTAAAAATCAAAAGAGTGAAACACATCACATCACTCATAAAAAACAAGATTATTTACCTTATCTTCAATTACTTGTTTTTTGCATAAGCTTCTTCACTTCAATCTCTCAAATCCATATTGTTCTAAAATATTAGAGTAAATTTAACATCAAATGAATGAAGCTAAGATAATCAAAAGGAAAATCACTTAATCTATCAAAAGTTTTGAAGATTGGGTTAAACTTACCAAATTGGGGATGAGTTTCTCTTCCTTCTTCCCAAATCTCTCTCTCTCTCTCTTCTTTTTTATGTTCTAAGAGGCCTAATAGACCTAAATGAGGTCAAAATATAGTTATATTTTTTCACAAATGAGATCCTACTTGTGTAGGGG
>JAOXJP010223199.1:633-11665 GCA_025762735.1 Platanus orientalis | reverse complement strand
ACTCTTGGACATATCTTTCAAAAGTGAGGACTCTCCGTCTGACAATCTACCCACAAAAGAGTGACCTTCGAGATGATCCACAATAGGGTGATTATGCACCTCGCACACGACTAGCAACAACCAATCGTCATCAGTGGGTAACTTCTTTTCCTTCAGTTGAAATAGACATTTACACTTCTTCGTACTCTTTCCCTTGTTCCTTACAACCCCACTGACATTTCTTATCCTCTTATCTTCTCTACACCACCCACTCTGCTCGCATGCAAGGGTCAGACCTGGTTTTCTTATGTTAGAACCGGAATCTGACTTCTTAATAACTACAACAAACCCATTCATCTTTCCAACATCCGTCACCCACCTAATCAATGTCGCCCGACTACTGAATATCTACACATAGGAGAACAATAATAACGTCAAGTTCATCCAAATTGTTATACATACTAGTCACACTATCAGTTACTTACACTTATATTTACCTCGTGCGTGGTGAATTCATTGTTGTAATCTATCACCATTTCATCACCAATCCGATTGCAGTGGGTCGAGGCATTGGGCTGCTAAAAAAAATCAGCTTTCTGTTTTTATTCAACATCTCAGGGCTGAACAGGCTTAAGCCTGTTCGACACTTTGATGCCGAACAGTATTAAGAATGTTTGGAAGAGTAGTACCGAACATGCTTAATACCATTTGGCATCAGAGTGCCGAATAGGCTTAAGAGTGTTCAGCCCTATAATGACAAACACGATGAAGGAAAAAAAAAAAAAACAGTTGCGAATTTGAAATTTTTTTACCTCGGGGCTTTCGTTTCACTTCGTTCATGCTCCATCGGTTGAGTTCTTGTTTGAGAATCATAATGTATGGGTTTTTTTGGGTGTTAAAGAGCCTAGATGGAGAAGAATGGAGAGAGAGAGCAGAAGAACGAAAGAGGTGTGAAATGAACAATGAATGAGAGTTTGAAGTTGACGGTGTGGGAGTAGGAGATGAGGAGGTGTGGAGGTGTGCTTACAAATTTGTTTTTTAATTTTTTAATTTTATTTTTATTAGGGTTATAACTATCATTTTAAGTTAGGGTACTTTTGGAATAGAGTTAAGTGAGGTGTGCTTACAAAAACTTGAGGTGTGAATATAAGTTCCCTTTTTTTCTTTTATAAGTGTCACGTCTGCTCTTTTGATCCAAAAAGTGACGCACACCCGTTGAAGATGACAATGAACTCTAGGGTGAAGAAGATATTACACCAAAAAGGTTGTAAGCAAGTATATATATAAAAAAAGCAGAGGATTTTGATACTATTTTCTCGAGAACTATGCTTCTTCTATGTATCTCTAAACATTAACTTGGGTACAACGTCTAGCTCTAATGCCTTCCATGTCCTCATCTTTTTTGGTGATGCTTTTTAAACTTCAAACAATTTAATTGTACAAAAATACTTAAAATCCCTATTCTCATAAACAAATATTGATTCCTTCTATACTAATATTTTCTACGTGATCTTCATTTAATAATTAATAAAAAAAAGCTATTCAATCTTTCTTTAATATTACTATCTTCCACCGATCTTTTTGATACATATATCTCACAAGATCTTGGTCACTATGAATCATTCCCCTCATTCTAAAAGTTATTTTTCTAAACTCTTAGTAGACCTAATCTATTTTTCTAAAACATAGGTGACCATTTTATTTATATATTATTAGTTTTTTCTTTCAAATATATATATATATAGTTAAACTTCTATAAATTAATACCTTTGGGACCATGAAAATTTATTAATTAATCAAGATATTATTTAATCGATATAACATCAAGATGTATCGTCGTTTCACATTGCATAATTTTCTCTTGTAATACGAGAACACTACGCCAGAGCTTCTTAATGCACTAAGAAAAGTTAGAGATAAGGTCCAAAGAAACATCAATTTCAAGTGGAAACAAGTAACATTGGTGTCATATTTACAAAGGTCTTCGAATTGAGTCATGTATATATATAATTTTGATGTATAAGGAGATTATTAATTTATATATCAAGTGGGGCCTATGTGTTTTTTTTTAAATGTATTACCTTATAAATTTAGTGAATTATTAATTTACCACATTGGTCCCAAATTGGGACCAACCAAAAATATTATTTAATCGAGATTATTAATTTATCGAGGTTATACTATATATATATACTTGTCAATTTATCTCTAAGTATTACTATTTTTCACCTTGTTTTGTTAGTTGATCTATTGGTTCTTTTGCTCTTGACATTTAGTATGTAAATCTAAAGCGAAGAACAGGAACTTCCCCATCTTCCCACACAAAAGCTGAGGTAAATAAAGTTAAAAAATAATAAAAAAATAAAAAAATAAAAAAACAAAATAGGTCCCAATAAAAATTGGGGTTTGTTGGATTAAAACCATAAAAAAGTATTTGAAAGACCATTTGTTCCCTATTTAAAAAGGGAGCCATATCCTTTGCGCTACCTTACTTTGCACCTCGGTATGCCACAGACACAAAAGGCAGTGGGGCCCTACAAAAAGTGCATGAGCCACACTTCTTTTTGTGTCTGTGGCATACCATTGCACAGGAGGATACAAGTCTTTTTTAAAAGGGAAACGTATCCTCTGCTCCACCTAATCCTGTGTATACGTATGCCATATACGCCAAGAGAGGTGGAGATGCAAAAAATGTACGGATCCCTCCATTTTTGTGTTTGTGTTGTACTGTTGTACAGAATACAGTGGTACAGAGGATACGGGTCCATTTAAAAGGGAGTGTTGTACTGTTGTATAGAGTATGGTGGTACAAAGGATATGGGTCCATTTAAACGGGAGTCATATCCTTTGTGCCACCTTATTCTAGGCCTTGGCATGCAACAAACACAAAGGTGGTAGCACCCAGCAAAAAGTGCATAGGTCCACCTTCTTTTGTATCTGTAGCGTACCGTTGGAATCACATGTCATAGGCCGGCAGGAGAAGATCCTTTGCGCACATTTCAAGCCCATTTAAACAACGTGAAATCATCTACGCCACTCCCCCTGATGGGACACTCAGGGGGAAATCAAAAATCTCCAAAAAAGTGAATTGATTCCCACCCCCCAGTGTCGTGAATGGATAAAAAATGCTCACCTTAACAAATGCTAACCACTGCTCTTTGTCAGGCGGCGGGCACATCAGCGCTAAAAAGTGAATATGCGCCTCCCAAAAAAGTGAAAATCACTTTTCAATGCTGACATATTCACCCCTGACAAAAGAGCAGTGATGAGAGTTTCTTAAGGGAAGCGTTCATAAACCGATCCTTGAGTATCCCATGGGGGGGTGGCGTAGATGATTTCAGCCCTAACGGGAAACAAATTTGGGTGTAAGTGGCCGGCAAATGTGGACCACAATTTTTGCAGTTGCTTGCTGTGTAAGAAACGCGTTTGAGAGGGAGAGATTCCAGGAAGCTCCCTCTTCTATTACATTTAGTACTCCGGAATCTTATGTAGCTTCTCTGTAAATGCCACACGACATTTTTCTTAAAAAACTAGTTTAACAAAGGCAAGATCTACAGCTTGATCATAGACACTAAAGTAACGGAGATCCGATCTGGGAAGAGTATGTTTTCAGTTTGCTGATGGGACCCATTTTGTATGGTCTGATATCAAGTGCGACACCCCCCTGATGGGACACTCAGGAGGGCACGACCTGGTTTAGAAAACTTTAGGCCATTGACTGCCAGCTTGAGGGGCGATTGCTAAACCTAATCTTCACCTTCAACCTATTTTCGATCACCCACAACAATGACATGCCAGACATGATAGTGCATGTCATTTACTCCCTCCTTATAAAGAAGGAGGTCGACATAACAGCTATTCTATGCCACATCATCATCACCGATTTGTGAAATTCCAGCACCTCAGGATTGCTCCCTTACGGTGTGATGATTACACATCTATTGGAGGTGTGTGAGGTTTTATTTCTCAGAGATGCCACCACCGAGATAGACCAGTCTATTATCTAAAGGATGCTTCGAGAGGGCACTCGCTTGAAAAAGTGAAAGGTGCCTTCTGAGGCTAGACCTTCCACCACTCTAGCCACTATAGTACCACCACCTACTGTGCACATGGAGGTTCCTCCACTAGCAGCAGAACCAGCTGTTCCTCTTCCTCCAACTCCATTAGTTTCCTAGGGCGAGCCACGTATGTATGAGAGGCCTTGGATGGTCTTGAGGAGCTATCTGGGCTCATCACTGGTCATCTCAAGAAGATAGCGAATAAGCTCAACAACATTGAGCTTAGAGTTGAGAGATTGGAGCATACTATAGCTCCCTAGTTCCCTCACCATCCCAATGTCCCGCTTGATCTTAGGGCACAGAGTGATGAGGATGTGGATGAGGATGGAGATAAGTGATAGTGAGGATGAGTGCTTTATTTTGTATACCTATCACATTTTGTACATTTGTAATCCTCATAGGACTTGAAATTTTAAATATATGAATGAAAAACAATTTTTTGGTTTATATCTCAATCTATATCTCTTTCAAATGTTTTTCTCATTGATATTGTTAATTTCATGACAAAAAGGGGAAAAAAATTAGATAGTTCATGGAAATAGGCATGGATAAAGGGGGAGAGAAAAATGTTATATGAGCATTGATATAGGGGGAGTGGAGTAGAGAAATGCATCGAGTATGCATTTGAGGGAGAACTAATTGAGAACATTAGATTAGAAAAACCAAAATTACAAATTTAAAACTTAAATTTTCTCTAATGCAATTAACCAAAATATATATATTATTCTTATTGCATTTCATGTGCTTGCTTAAGTATGCCTATTTGATCATGTTTATTTCCATTTGACTATATTTTATTGGCTTGAGAGAGATATCGTTTGTCAAATGTGATTTCAAGTTGTGAGACCAAGCATCTAAGCAAAGATCATGAACTAGAAGCCCAAACGTAAAGCAAGGGGGAGTTCAAGAGTTCGAAAATCAAGAGTTCAAGCCTTCAAGTCACATTATGTGGTTAAATGTATCACTCTTACATTTTCATGGAGTCTCTAAATTCATTGCATACATCTATTGTACTCCATCAATGTATTTCATTTTGTATTGTCATGGAATTACCAAAGGAGGAGATTGTTGATGTATATTGTCAATTCCATATTGTGAAAAATACATGGAGTGGTAGATTAGGCATGACATGAGCACATTGCATACCTTAGTCATGTCTGTAATCAACAAGTGGTTGGTTTCTAAGAAGGGAGACAAGCTTTTATCACTTCAAGCCAAGGATGATCCGTTCCTAAGATTACTAAGGTTCAAAGACTTAAAGACCCGAGGTTCATCAAGTTCAAGAAAGGTTTATAAAGGTACATAATATAATAGACATAGGCTAAAAAGATCAAAGACCCTTTACATAGCCTTGTGGACCAACCCATGCCACCTACATAAGTCCCTTAGTGTGAAGAAATAGGTTTAAGGCTGAATGACACAAAAATAGGAGAATCGGATTGATCAAGGTGGTGTCGAATAAATCCACACTTGGCGGATCGATCCGCTACCTACTAGATTGATCTGATAAAGCTCAAGTGTCTTAGACTGAGACACCAGATCAATCCGGGGATGCCGGATCGATTCGTGCGGATCAATCAGACATAGCCGGATTGATCTGTAATTGTAGAAATTCAAAAAAATATACAGATCCATGTCTGTGATTTTTTTACCATTGGGGTAGATGCCATATCAAGGGTGCACGATTGTGCTCATCCCTTATAAGTATGAGAGAGGCTCAAGAAAGCTCTCTAACACTCAAGAACACACAAGAGTAATACCAAAAATAAGAGAAAAAATCTTAAGAGAAAGAGCAAGGCATTCAATCTCACTAACTGTCAAGTTGGCTCTATTCTCGAGGATCCATTGAAGATTAAGGAGCCATTTAAGTGTTTTTCTAGTGCTCTTCACATGAAGAACAAGAAAAGGGAAGCAAGGTGAGGGGTTTACTCCCAAGTAAACCCTTATAAGAAGCTCCAAGAAGTAAGAGACACTCTTGGAAGCTTGGTGGAACCCATTGGCATATAAGCTCAACAAAGGAGCAACCACCTTCATGTGTAACAAATAATACACAAGCCTTGTAAGGTAATTTGTATTGATTTAAATACTTTCTTTGAGACCTTAGCACCCGCTGGAGACATCGGGTGTAGACTATAGCACTACCGCCGGAGACACCGGTAATGTAGACTATACCTACCGGAGACACTGGGTATAGATCGCTCCCGCCAGAGACATTGGGAGTAGAGCTTGCTTTTGTAAGTAATAGGTTTTAAAATTTTAACATTGATTGTAATGCAATTCAATCTTAATAAAATTTAGTAGCTCAGTGGTGAGCTTTGAAAGTAGATGTAAGCCCAAGTGCCAAACCACTATAAATATTGTGTTGTGTGTTTGCTTATGGTGTAAATTGACTCTTCACTCTATCTTTACATGACATGTTTATCATTTTATATATGATCTTTCACATTTACAATTGAGTAGAAACCTAAAGTAATTGAGAGATCAAAATTACTAATTGCCATTGCATTGCACTTATAATTAAAATAATTGTAGCATATCTCTAAGTGCATTAAATTCCAAGAATTATTGCAATATCTAAAATTGGAATTTTAATTGGGGGTAAATGAAAAGAATTTTTAGATATCCTATTCACCCCCCTCTTGGATAAATCCAGAATTCCGCAATGGACTAAAGATAGCACAAACATCTCTTTTGTCATTAGAAATCAATGGGAGATGACCCATCACCTCTCAGCAAAGTAAACCAAAATGAAACATCATCTTTGATAAATTACCATTCATGGTCCAGCAAATAGCCATTCATGACTCAGCAAATAGCCATTCACAGCCTAGCAAATAGCAATTCACGGCTTAGCAAAAAACCATTCACGACCGAGCAAATAGCCATTCATGGCCCAACAAATAGCCATTCACGGCCCAGCAAATAGCCATTCATGACCCAGCAAAAAGCCATTCACAACCCAGCAAATAGCCATTCATGGCCCATCAAAACCCATTCACCGCCCAGCAAATTGCCATTCACGGCCCAGCAAATAACCATTTACGGCCCAACAAATAGTCATTCAAGACCCATCAAAAAGTCATTCACAGCCCAGCAAATAGCCATTCATGGCCCAATGAATGGCCCAGCAAATAACTATTCACGGCCCAGTAAATAGCCATGCATAGCCTAATAAATAGACATTCATGGCCTAACAAATAGCCATTCTCGGCCTAGTAAATAGCCATTCATAGCCCACCAAAAGCCTTGTAGCATTTCCAAGCAAACTATGTATTATCATTTTCATGACTTGAACCCTTAAAAGGTTGTCATAAATAATATATAGCATTTTCAAACAGACTATGTATTATCATTTTCATGACTTGAACCCTTAAAAGGTTGTCATGAATAATATGTAGCATTTCCAAGCAGACTATGTATTATGCATACTATGTATTATCATTTTCATGACTTGAACCCTTAAAAGGTCGTCATGAATAATATGTAGCATTTTCATTCGACTATGTATTATCATTTTCATGACTTGAACCCTTAAAAGGTTATCATGAATAATATGTAGCATTTTTAAGTAGACTATGTATTATAATTTTCATGACTTGAACCCTTAAAAGGTCATCACGACTAATACATAGCACTCTCAACCTTAAGTTCATTTAATTCAATCTCATTGAATTCATCATTTACCCTTAGTCATCATCCTGCTTCTTGCTGATTGTGAGACCTAGAAGAGGGTCATTAAATAAATCTTCCACCTTAGAAAAGGACGTTAAGTCATTTCTCTCGACTCAATCACGGGTCGTGAACTGTTAAACCTTGAAGAGGGTCATTAAATAAATATCTCGCCTTAGAAAGGGTCGTTAAGTCATTTCTTTCAGCTCAACCATGAATCCTGAATTGTTTGACCCTGAAAAGGGTCATCAAATAAACCTCTCGGCTTTGAAAAAGTCATCACACAATCTTCCAACAATCTCAGCAACTCACCATGTGATCTTTTAATCACCGATAAGATTTCCACTTGAAACAGCAAAGCACAACCAAATGTAAGCTCAGAGAAAGGGAGGCAAGTGGCATTTAGCAAACAATTTATATCACTAACAACTCTTTGTTTTCATCCATCATTTTCTGCACAAGTTATTTGCATTCATAACATGATAATCAACTTCAAATTGAACATAAAATATACTCAACAATTTCCAAAGCAACTACATGTTTGACAATTTTTATACAGCATGTCTATTCTACTAACTTTGTCTAATTCTTAGGATTTACATTGTTTGCATGATTTATAGCTTTTGCATGTTCGATTTTCCATAATGTTTTCAAGTAGTTGCACCCTATGTCAATGACTTACATGTCTCTCGATGCAGTGCATATACTAATAGTAACACCCAAGAAATTAGAGAAAGTACAAATTGCTTGTATATAACTCATGGATAACCCATCCTTTCCAAAACCAAAAGAGTTTCTCTATCGGTTGATACCCATTTTGGAACTCGAATAACCTTAAAGGCACTTGTAAAACACCGAAAAAGTTCACTCTCAACTCAAGAAGGCATTTCAAAAAACAAACATTTTTCAAAACCCTGACCTCCAAAGTCAAGGACAAATTTTAGTTCATCATATTTTCTTAACCAAAACTGTTCTATATTGCCAAAACACCCATGAATAACCCATCCTTTCAAAATGAAAGCCCATCTCTATTGGTTAATACTCATTTCAAAATAGGATACCTCCAAGTTTATTTACAAACATCAAAAGAGTTATCTCTCAGTTCAAGAAGGCATTTCAAAAAGCAAACATTTTCCAAAACCTTGACCTACAAGTCAAGGACAAGTTTTAACCCACCATTATTTTTCACAGCAAAAATTGTTTTACGTTTCAAAACAACCCACCCAATATCCAAAAGTTACATACAAGGAAGAAGTATTGTCTCTCCCAAATCAAAATTAGGGCACTTCCTCCTTTTACTATATATAGTGTAGCCACACATACCAAAATGGGGCATCTGTTAACACCCAAATTTTGACTCGGGTCATGTGATAGCATAAGGACAGCATGATAGCATCTAAGCATCAAGACTCGATGCACCCTTGGCTTAGGAAGAACAAGCCTAGATTCTAGGAGGTTAGGCATTCCTAAAGAAGTCCTTCCAGAGACTCTAGTCGCAATGAACTAATCAAAACACCTTATTACAGCCCAAAGTGCACCATTTCAAGACAAATCATAATCTCTCACAAAAGTATCAATAGGACTTTGAGGGTCCACATTCGAGAACCCACTCATGTTGTTTGTAATTTTTCAGACCTCCATAAGCCTTTCATCAGTAAAGCATCACAGGTGGTTACCCTTTTACCTTCAAAGGCCTAAAATCCACTATCTATCATTTAGATCACTGAATTTCTCTCGTTTATATAAGCCTTCTTTTTGTGAAGCATCATAGACAAGGAACCCTCATTTTCATATTTTTTGACCCGTGGGCAAAAAATTACCATTTTACCCTTTTTCACCTCCAAGAATTCACTCCTCGACCCTCAAAGGATCCCTGAAACCTCTCCCATTGTTAGAATGGTGTAATTTCAAACCCTATAAACCCCTACTTCTTCCAGCTCCAAGAAACTCATCATAGAGTCGACACTCATTGAGATCGGCAATAGTTAACCTCTCAACTTAGGTCAACCCTGACCTGAAAATGACCCTTGGAAAAGCTCTCAGAGATTCATCCGCTCTCTGAATTCTGAAGGGTCAATGGCCATACCTTGCCCTTAACCTTAGCTTCAAATCTTCAGGTATAAGAAAAAGACTTCGATATCTTAAATCTGGGCGAAACCTCAAATCATCCCCAAAGGATCAAAAAGCGGTCCTAACCCATTTCACTTATATGGAGCCAACATGTTCCGCGGGTATCTGAATCAGGATCAATCGGCGTCCATCTCTCCAGAATTGCAAAACCTTCAAAAAATTTTCTAAGGGACACGACCTTTCATGGAACATATCTGAACGGATTCCCTCAATTACTCTAAAAGAAATAGCAATTTTGTATCAAAAATCAAGTGATCAACCAACTCTTAGGAGTTCACCCAAACTTAGAAATTCAGTTTGTTAGTGGCCACATCTTCGTAATTCTAATACCTTCAAAGTATCAAATTCTCACCAGATTATGAGATCATTGTGTTCCACACCATCACTTTCTGCTCAAAACAGAACAAGCCTCTTCGTCTATATTCGACACACAAAACTCTCTCAAAGATTCTCCTGAAATCATAATGGGGCAAGGTCAGGCTTATTCGTTCGATCTTTGCCTTATCCTCAAAAGACCATTTCACAAGCTGGTACATTAAAGGAAATTTAACAGCTCATTTCCCCCAACCTTTAGGCAACTACAAAAACCCAATCTTGACGAATGACTCTACTTCGTAAGCCCCCCGACGACTATCCGAGAATCCAATGATTAGTCTATTAATTTCTATAGTCCTGATATTCCTCAAGCTTCAAAACCTCTAAGCATAGCTCAAAGCAGAGATCCACATAAAATATGGGAGCAATTTCCATCAAGAAATCCCTAGATGCCCAAATGCGTATTTTTGGTCCAATTTTTAACTTGGTTATCGGAATTCAGTGTTGTCAGAGGCTATGGTTTACCTAAACCAAGGGTCATCTTTCACCAAACAATTTCTAAGATCAATTCTACCTCCTTGCTCATCCGAAATGTGTCTGTGACCTTTTTAGGATAAAAAACCCCAATTTTACCCCCTACCCTTATCGTAATTGGGTTCTGACTAATCAGTGCAACTGGAGCACCTGAGACTTCAAAACCAGACACTGAGTATGCCCAATTTCAAACCCAAGATCCACGAAAAAGGGTCATGCAGTAAAGATATAGAAAAATCAAAAAATAATCATTACACCATAGTGAGCTAAAGCCTTAAGGCATTTAACTTAGTAATGAAATTAAGGTATTCATACCTTAATGCTAAGTTACCAACCCTTGGATGAGA
>JAOXJP010223188.1:0-11665 GCA_025762735.1 Platanus orientalis | reverse complement strand
CCCCCGATCAGATCGACATATATCCATGTCTTGTTTGTTTATAGATGGATTTTTTTTCATCGGACAGATAATTAAATGGAAACGTATTTTTTTAGACGGATCAGACAGGGAATGGATATGGATATGTAACCGGATAGTTTGCAGCCCCTAAAATTATTGGCTAGTCATATGACTAAGAGCACAAGATGACTGTTTTTGGTGGCCCATGTAAAATAAATGAAAATATGAGCTAAAAGCTGTTCACATTTGTTGCCTTAGTGAGATATCTTAGTTGGTTAATTCTGTATTCTTCCATCTTTGATGTAAGCTTGAGAAGGACCCATTAAAGTTAGGCCCATTATCCTGTAGAGCCTAATCTTGGGCCAGACTAGGCTGGCTTTTGGGATGGCTAAGCTCTGGTGCGGCCCCAGATGTCACATACTTGATTATGTATCTCTCATCGTACATTTTGTCCTGCAGCTTATTTATTTCCATGGTTACTAGCGTTAAAAATAGGCTATGATGCCCAATAAGGGGCTGGACTTCAGTTATTATTTTCTGTCTAGGGATTAAGCGGGGGCTGGTTATTTAGGCTTAACTAACCTTTTGGGTCTTTAATAAGCAAAGTATTTAAGCTCATTAATGAATTGGGTTAGACCAAGTCCTTAGGGACAGCCCAAATTAATAATAATTATGTATATACGTTGGGTATTGTTTAGGAGTAATGGTGGTAACAGCAAAATTGTCGGTCATGTGTAACATAACCATTATAAACATGGTTCATATATTGGGACCCACCATTGAACATTCCGAGCCCAGATATCTCCCTTGGCTGAAAATCCATCTGATTTTATTATCACAACTGTATATTTTTACTGTATTTACTTGACAGTTAGAAAGATATTTAGTGAAGTTTCAAGAAGAAATTATAAACCAGTTGGTTAAAAATCAACTAATTATGCTGGTTTTTGTCTCAGCAAATGTTTAAGCTGGGACAAGTTCAAAGCTGAATCCTGAGCCGCTAGGATTGAGAAGTGGCAAATTATGGGTGCCCTAAAGCCACTCCTACTGATCCTGTGACACAAATCAAGCCGCTCAAGAGGGAATGTGTTTAAGTTTCAAAATTAGCCCAAATGTGACTTGAACCGGGCTTGGTAGTTGTCAAAAAACCTTGATGGGCCACGGCTTGAGGTCATCCTCATAGGCAGGCTCTCAGCTGCGGAATTGAAGTTTTGGCCCATTATAGAGTGAAGAAAAATGTGAATTCTGTGATCAGTATGGATAACTTCCACCAATTGACTATTTATCTCAACCCAAAACAACCATATAATCTCCTAGTAGAACTATTTACATCAGAAATTATTATGACGAGATGATATTAATTAAGCATTCCAAAACTTTTCCCCCAGAATTTGGTATGAACCCCATAATGAACGACAACGGTCCATCATGCATCAGGGGTGGACACATCAGCACCAAAAAGTGAAGCACCCCTCAAATAGTGTTCACTTTTTGGTGCTGATGTGTCTGTCCCTGATGCAGGACAGACCTCAGTCATTTATTAAGGGGTTGCACCAAATCCAAGGCAAAAACTTTTTAATAGATTGCTGGCATCGCTATTCTTGGTCATTCAAAGAGAATACAATGGGTCAGGTGGTAGGTATCCCTTTAGGCCTTATCTGGTTGCCTTGAATTGGATAGAAAAGAATAGAAAAGAAAAAAAAAAAATTACACAAGAAAAAGAAAAGAAAATATTTGTGATTTTCTATCCTTTTTCTATGGCTGTTTGGTTGCCAAGAAAAATATAAAGAAAAGCTTCTGCATTACAATTTTATCCAAGATTTCTCCAACTCTGCAGCCAGATGGTTTGAAAATTATACAATGAATCACGAGAAAATCAATCTTTCATGGCAACCAGACAGGGCCTTAGGTTTAGCCCAGGAAATGTTCATTGAGTTCAGATCCTCTGCAATAGCAGTCGCAAGGAGCTCTATACAACACCACTACGGTCACGATGCAATATGCATCCAAGGTGTACTTTAGTCATTACCAAAGTTGAGTAATTACTAAAACACCCTCCACTATTTGGTATAAGAATCAAAAAATCATCAGAATGATGCGTGTCATATCCTCATTAGTACTGCAGAGAGCGCTCTACTGGTCTTACTACCAAAATTTTGGTCATTAAAGCGTGACCTATACTTTGTACAATATCCGGACAGAACCAGCCATCAAGCAAGCAAACCAAACATGAAAGAACCCCACTAGCTGGTTGAACTTCCTTCAAACCAGCAGGTTTTATTGATCTGGCTAACCATTGTTAGTTGAACCCGATATACCTGGTAAACTGAACCAGAATTCCCTAAAATCTATGCATAAGACTTTGGCAAAATAGGTAGTGTTGTAGCAAAAGCAGGACTCGGCATTGTTCTAGTTTTCCATTTTGAGTGTTTGATGAGAATGGAATTTAAATTTTCATTTCTCTATTAATTTCCAGAATACAACATATGTCTCAAATTAAATTGCTACTGTTAAGTCTCAAGCATGAACTCATCACAAAAAGGTTCTGGAATATGAAATTATCTAACAGGGAGGAGGGGCCCAAAAAAACCAGCATGGAGAACTCATTATTTACCTCAGAAAAGAATATAACCCCACCAGAAACGCCTACAAGATCCAGCGGTTGGGTCATCAAATTTGGGTGAAGAGCTACACAGAAGATAGTGCATAGTGTCTTTCACTTTATTTCGATGCTTTTGATAACTTTGTTAGAAATTCGACAACTTCCTCTGAGCTGAGGAGATAACGTGCATTTGAGCGCTTGCGCCCAACAGCACAAGAGAAGTAATTCTCTCCTTTTAGATCAAGCACTGAACCCTCATTCCATGGGACACTTTCCCGTGGTGATCGCCATGCATTCACACTGCTGCTGGGATTGGTTCTCTTCTCTGGGGTCACCGACGTGCGTTGTAATGCCTTCGACCCAGTTTTACTTGCTGGATTTGACCCAGTTTTACTTGCTGGAAGCTTTGGTGTAGACCGTCTCTCGGCCAATGTCTTGACTGATTCAGCTACTTTGGCTCTTGAAGTACTTGATGTATCTGCAGGAAGCTCGGGCTCGAAAAATGTATAGATGTCTTCATCCTAAAGCAGCTAGGATGTGTTACCAAGAGTGGAATGAATATAAAAAAAGACGAAACTCAAGCGCATGTTCTAGCTTCCCATTTTTTTGTTGATCCAGAAACCAATCAAGAAGAGTCAAAACATCTGCTTATTAACTATAAATAGCTATAACAGAATCTGACTTTTAAAAACATGGTAGCTGGGAAATTACCACCCTTGAACTCTAGGCCTTGAGGGTCAAAAATAGGTTTACTCAAATAGGACAAGTGATGAAGGGCCTCTATGATGCCATTTGTTGTGCTATGTTTCCAATACTAGTCTGCAGAAGTCAAACCTACAAGTGGAACTTAAAGGCATTAGACAGACCACAATGTTGTTGTTATGACTATGGCAGTCAAAGGCAAGCAAAGGCCAAGGAACAACGCCATGACCAGGCTGTGTCATTCAAGCTGTGCCATCTTCAGTTTTGGTCAGGGATAGGGCTCAGGTAAGTAGCAAGAGTCCAAGGGTTCAGTGTTGATTGTATTCCGCGACAATTCTTGACCACAAGTCTGACCACTAAATGCACAGGCATGAGCCTCACATCTGTCCACAAGACAGAAGACAGAAAAATAGAAGCCAAAAAAAGAAAAGGTGAAACAAAAACATGCATCTTCAATGCAACTTTGTAGAGTATGAGGTGAAGCAGAATTGACTCAAACCACAGTAAAAACACTAAGTCATATTGCACTAGAAGACTGATTGATCATAAGGCACCTCGTATTTTATTTGGGTGGGTTTAAATAATTTCCCCATTATTATTTCTTTAAGATACAAAGTTTCCCAGAAGCATAAAGCTCTCTATTACTTTTTATTCCCCTCCACTTAATCCAAGTAAGCAAACTCAGCCTCACCGAATATCCCAAGCCTAAGTACATTGACATCCTAGAGCTTAATTCCACTCTGAACAGACATGATCAAACATCATAAAAAAGATGAGCTGCTTCTGCCCTCCATAATAAAAAAACCTAAGTTTAATATATAGTTAAAAAAGGAGGCCTTGGCTTGACAATGTAAAGCTTAATAGTGCCCTCTGAGCCTGAATTTACTTTTTGGTACCATGATTTTGAATCATGACAGTATGTCACTAATAAATATCATCTTTCAACCACAAAGTAAAGTTTGAAACATGAGTTTAAGGTTTGGTTGTGTAATTCAAGGGATATGGTGTCTTATGGAGCAAGATGAAGAAGAGGAATTTGAGAAAAAATTCGTGAGTATTTCTCTCACATCCTTTTTATTAGTATTCATGGTCCCTTTACATTTCATATACTGTATGGTATAGCAATACAATACAAATACAAAAGAAACCTCAAACATATATGTAATTACACACTAACCCCACTGTATTACATCTGTATTTTCCAACACTCCCCCTTAATGAGGACATTGGGTACAGGCGCAAGTTCCTGGTCTACCAGATAAAGCGCAAGAGAGATGTACCCATGTTGTGGTTTCACTGAGTCTTTTTATTAGGAGACACATGTTTGTGAGGGTACTTTAGTCTTTAGTGAGTTGTTTGGAGTATTTTCGTTATTATTTGTAGTTAGGGATATTTTTGTCATGAGAGTAGTAGACATGGGGGTATTTTATTTTGCTTCCTATTTTATGTAATCAGCCATAGCTGTGGGACTCTATATATAGAGTCTACAACCAGGTTTTTTAATTATGCAATAAATCCAGTTTTTTTGAACTAATCACTATGATTCTTTTTCATTGTGCTTGCAAGATGGAGACCTAAAACCTTGGAATGGGACTAAGCCCCCACCTAGTTTAACACTGGTGGTGGAAACCACTCCCTCCCCTTGGGTTAAAAGGTCCCCTTCTCTTTCTTCTTCTTCTAATTTTTTTCTAATTTTCTTAAGTTGTACTGTTGTTGAAATTGTGTTAACTTTGAAGAATCATCACCAATCATCAGAGTCAAGAGTTTTTGGTGATCAAATACCTCCAAGAGATCCTCTAGGAGCAGGCGACACAACTCATACTCACCTCTTGCTGTAGCATGCAGTTTTGAGAAAGTTCTAAGCTGATTCCAACTAACCAGGCGTGAATACGTACAACAGAGTGCCTATCAACAACAGATCACCACTTTTTCAAAGTTGGGTCTTCTCCTGCATTTTCCTAACTCTTAGATGATCCTAGAGGACTAGGAGTGCTAGCAAGAATTTGTTCCAGTTAATAGCAACACCAGATTGAAGTTATGTCAGGTGTGAAAACAGGGAAGTTGAGCCATCTCATGAGATTGCCCACTAAATCCTAGTGGTTATTATTATTTCTTTTTGAAAGTTTGACTTTCCCAGGGTGTAGCAGATCCCTAGGCGACTCTAACTTGTGGGTCCCACTTCTAAAAAATTTCAAAAATCACAAAACCCAGGTAGGGCTTTCCAAGGCTGGCGGCAACACTATTCTAGGGAGCTTTTTTTTTCTCACTTCTTCGAAACCTTAATTCCAAGAAACTATGATCTCAGAAATTGATTGCAATCATCTTTAAAGACATTAAGAAGGTGTTCTACATCTAAACCAGGTATTGGTTTATCTCTTTTGCTTACCTTTCCAAATCTCTAAAAATAGTGGTTTTTGGCATGTCGTGGCATATGGTTTAGAGCTGACTTTTCAACTTATAGGCCTAAACAGATCACCCATAAAATGTCATCATTGTCTAAATATATTATTAAACCCATTTTAAGCCTTTTAGACTATCCCTAGAGTTATTTGGCTTGTTTCCTTTGATTTTGGCTTAATTTAGACACTTTTGAGAAATTTTCAACAATAGTATGTTTTTGTTTGGGTCTTGCCTAAATTTTTCCCATTTCTAATTGTTTTTTATCTTCCCTGATCTAGTCTAATAATCAAGCATATTAGTTAGGTCTTTAATTGTTTATTATATTGTTTACCGTAACTCTTCTAATGCATATGAATGTAACTTGAGAATCACTTGTTTAGCATGTGCACACACTCACTATCCTATATGCATGCTGCAACAGATTTGGTATTAGAGTCAGGTTTAGAGTTTTAATTACTTTTAAGTTGTGTTTAGGTGTAGTTTATGCATGGTAAGCTAGTTCGCATTTTTTTTTTTGCATCTCATAGCATTGCATATTTTATTTTATTTAGCATACTTAAGTAATTTTCCATACTTAGATTTTTTTAAATTTTTTTAGAAGTCTTAAACATCTTCTATGCATTTAGAGTCTACGTGTTCCCTGAGAGTCTTGTAGTCTTAGTATCCCTAGTCCTTTGGTGTATACCTACTAGATCTGGATGAGATTATCACCGCAAGATGTTTCTAGAAGCAAGATCTAGTTCCCAGCTTACTCAGGATCCAGCCTTTAAGGACTTAGCAGACAGGGTGGATAGGCTAACTCTCGTTTTAGAGGCTAGTCACAAGACCACCCACGAGTAGATCCAGAAAGTCTGTAGAGAGGTGGTTGCCCACACCATGAAGGTTTCTCAGGAGGGAAGAGGGGTTCATATAGAGCCTCACTTAGACCACC
Organism: Platanus orientalis; assembly: GCA_025762735.1. Lineage (NCBI taxonomy): Eukaryota > Viridiplantae > Streptophyta > Magnoliopsida > Proteales > Platanaceae > Platanus > Platanus orientalis. Next base: position 5,030 of record JAOXJP010223188.1, on the reverse strand, counting down.
TTTCGGGTTATGGATTTATTCACAATCAAAGAAGGCGCACTCCTAGTCCTAACCCTAGGCATGAGCCCAGGAGGATCCCACTTAGGGGTAACTCTCCACTTCACCCTGAGGGACCTGAGGTGAGGATCCTATGCAGAGATGAGATCCCTGAGTTTGAGGAGACAGCTTAGGCATAGAGATCGTAAAGATCCTAGAGACCTATAGAAGACAGCTCTGAAAGCCATGAGGATTGAGGTGTTCACCTTTGATGGGTGCCTAGATCCCAAGTGCTTCTTAGACTGGATTAAAGGCATGGACCAGTACTTTGACTTGTATGATATCTCTCCTCATAAACAAGTCAAATTTGCTAAGATGAAGTTGGTTGGGTCAGTTCAACTGTACTGGGATTCAATTGAACAGCAGATTTATTGGAGACATGAAAGACCCATTTCTAGCTAGACAGAGATGCGTGAGAAGCTCAAGGAGAAGTATGTTCCACATCATTATCACACTAGGCTTCTTGAACAGTATAACGTAGTCCGCCAATGATCATCTAGCGTTGCAGAATATATCACGAGGTTTGATGATAGTAAACTGAGATGTAGAGTTCGTGAGAGTCCAAAGATGACTATAACTTGTTTCAAGATGGGGCTTCGACTTGAGATTCAAAAGGATCTTATACCTTACTACATCACCACTCTAGAGCATATGTACAAGATAGCATAAGACATGCAAAGGTATATGAGACCTTCGGTTCCATGACCTTAGGATCCTAGATGCTCGGATATTAGATCCACATCAGGAGGACCGCCACCTAGTGTGGGTCCTGAGCCCTCTAAGAATGACCTAGTACTTAATCGAGGAAAAAATGATGCCATGGTTCATTCTTCGGGTAATTCTGATAAATGTTACAAGTGTGGTGGGATAGGTCATCATTCCAAGGTTTGTCCTACACATAAAGAACTTGTTCACTTTATAGAGGACAATACTGAGGAAGAGGTCTATGGAGATCAATAGATAGATGATGGGGAAACTGGTATAGATGAGATTGTTGATCCTATCCAGGCCTCGAGTGATGATGGAGAAAGGGATGATAGTTGTCTAGCTGTCATGAGACATTCCTATTCTAGTTACCCCTCTCCCCAGACACCTATCTAGGTAGTGAGATGTGCTCTCACCCAGTCTGTTCCAAAAGAGGATTGACAATACCTTTGTCAAGTGTGGAGAGAAAAAGCTGTAGAGTTATCATTGATAGTAGAAGCTACACTAATGTAGTTTCTACTAATAATGTGAAGCGGTCTGGATTCACCACCACTCCCCACCCTCAGCCCTATCGAGTTTCGTGGGTAAATGCCTCTTCCATCCCAGTTACCATAGATGTCATGTGCCTATTGAGTTTGCTTAGTATAATGACAAGATATAGTGTGATGTCATGCATTTTGATGCAGAACATATGATCCTGAGCCGATCTTGGCTATTTGATTTGAATGCCATGTTATACGGTAGGACCAACACGTGTGTGTTCGAATTCCAAAGCAAGAAAATGAAGTTCACTCCACTTTCACTAAAAGCCTAGTCTGGAGACAAAAGTCAGATGAATCAAAGAAAGGATGTGAAAGGTCTACAGTCAAAGACTTTGGATATTCTTAGCCCTAAGGAGTTTGAGCAGGAGGTTCAGTGGGATGCACCAGTGTTTGTATTAGTAGCTAGAGTAGTGACCCCTAACCCTATTTCTGATCTTCCAGCTGAGGTAAAGCCTCATCAGATATTTTGGAGATGTTCCTTGAGGATTTGCTAAATGAGCTTCCACCAATGCGTGATATTCATCATGCCATAAATCTGGTTCCAGGAGCAACTCTTCCAAATCTACCCCATTATAGGATGAACCCTACAGAGCATGTCGAACTAAAGCGGCAAATAGATGAACTGTTGAGAAAAGGTTTCATCAGGGAGAGTATGAGTCCATGTGCCGTACCAACACTTCTTACTCCGAAGAATGGTTCCTAGAATATGTGTGTTGATAGTAGAGTCATCAACAAGATCACGGTACAGTATAGGTTTCCCATTTCTAGGCTTGATGATTTAGACATTATAGCAGGAGCTACTATCTTTTCCAAGATAGATTTTAAGAGTGACTATTGAGAGATTAGAGTTAGGCCAGGAGATGAGTGGATAACCGCCTTCAAGATAAATGATGGACTGTATGAGTGGCTTATCATACCCTTTGGACTTTCCAATGCTCTAAGTACTTTTATGAGGGTAATGACAAAGGTGTTGAGGCTTTATATAGGGAAGTTTCTAGTTGTAAACTTCGATGACATGCTTATATACAGCCTTAGGAGGGAGGTTCACCTGAGCCATTTATAGAGTGTGTGAGATACTCCGTAGAGAGAGCCTATACGTGAATCTTAAGAAGTGTGTATTCATGATACCAAAGGGTATCTTCTTAGGATTTGTTGTATCAGGTAAAGGGATTATCACTGATCCTGAAAAGATCAAGTCTATTGTAGAATGGCTTGAGCCTACTAGCATTCATGAAGTTCGTAGTTTCCATGGTTTGGCCACATTCTATAGGCAGTTTATTCGGGGATTTAGTTCCACTATAGCACCTATTATGGACTGCATCCGTAAAGGTGAATTCAAGTGGACAAAAGAAACAACCAAGGCCTTCTAGGAGATCAAGTTAAGGATGACTGAGGCTCCTGTCATATGACTCCCTGACTTTTCCAAAGTCTTCGAGGTTGCATGTGATGCATCTAGGGTTGAAATAGGAGGTGTCTTTACTTAGGAAGGGCATCCAATGACTTATTTTAGCGAGAAATTAAATAAAATCAAACAAAAGTATTCCACTCATGACAATGAATTCTATACGGTGATCCAGTCTCTCTGGTATTGGTGAAATTACCTATTGCCACAGGAGTTCATCTTATTTTTTGACGATAAGGCTTTGAGGTATCTAGGCTTCTAAAAGAAACTTAACTCATAGCATGCAAAGTGGGTGGAGTATCTTCAGGAGTACACATTTATACTTAAACACAAAGCTGGTTTAGAGAACAAGGTCGTAGATGCATTGAGTAAAAAGGTCTACATCCTGCAGACGATGAGTGTACAAGTTACCGGATTTAATAGACTCAGAGAGAACTATGAATCTTGTCTAGATTTTGGTACCATCTTCTACCCTTGTAGAATGATCAGTCAATGAGGAGCAGAGAGTTTGTTATTCAAGTTGGGTATCTCTTTTAAGGTACGCGAATATGTCTTCCCCGCACTTCTATATGTAGGTGGCGTGGCTAGCTAATTCGGTCGAGACAAAACCATTGTTTTAGTTGAAGACCATTTCTACTAGCCCAATTTGAAATAAAATATAGAAAAAGTAATATAGTGTCGCACTTGTCAGCTGGTAAAGCAGAGGAAACAGAGTCCAGCTCTATATTCCCCTTTGCCAGTACCTCACAGTCTGTGGCAGGATGTGAGTATGAATTTTGTGTTAGATCTTCCTCGTTCCCCGAGGTAACACGATTCCGTGATGGTTATAGTAGATCGTTTCTCTAAGATGGTCCATTTTATACCATGTGTCAAGACTTTAGATACCTTCAAGATCGCTCATCTATTCTTTGATGAGGTAGTCCGTTTACATTGGGTGCCAAGTCTATAGTGTCTGATTGTGATGTCAAATTTGTCAGTTATTTCTAGAAGACACTGTGGAAGATGATGGGTACTAAGATATAGTTCTCTTCTGCTTACCATCCTCAAACAGATGATCAGACTAAGGTGGTAAACAAAATCCTAGGGACATTACTTAGATGTTTGGTCGATAAGAACCTTAGGACATGGGATACTGTCTTGTCTACTGCAAAGTTTGCATATAATGTTTCTGTCAATAGGACAACTAGTATGAGTCCATTTGAGATAGTCATAGGTTATAGACTCAGGGCTCCTATAGACCTTATTCCTATGTTTTCATCCCATCATTCATCTAAGTCTGTAACCACATTTACATTACATATACATGCATTATACCAGGAGATCAGGCGTAGAATTGCTATGAGCAATGAGAGATATAAATAGTCGGTTGATTTTCATTGTTCACATCACGAGTTTCAGGTCGGTGATTTAGTTATGGTTCATTTTCTCCTTGAGCGATACCTAGCTAGGGTCGCACAATAATTACATACGAGGAGTTTAGGACCTTATAAAGTTCTGAACAAGATTGGACCTAACACGTATGTTTTGGATATTTCGATTGATTTAGGAATCAACCCTACCTTTAATGTAGAGGACCTTGTTCCCTATCATGGCCATTCCACACTCGATCTCGAGCCTTTTGAAGAAACATAGACTTTGACCCTTCAATCTCCTTAGCCTATGCCACCACTTCCACCAGTCACTACTTATAGGTAGGAGATTAATGTCATTTTAGAGGATCAGATTATTTCCACTAGACGGGGAGGTTAACAGACGTACCTTGTCAAGTGGAAGGGCCGACCAGATATTGACAATACATGGGCTAACAGAGAGCGAGTTACAGCACCTTGATCCTAACATTTTGGAGCAGTACCACAACTGATTAACGTCAGAGGCGACTTTTTCCCAGAAAGGGGAGAATTGATGAGGACATCAACTTCAAGTGTGAGTTCTAGGTCTACCAGAGGAGGCGCACGAGAGATGTATATATGTTGTGGTTTCACTGAGTCTTTATTATTCTTTTTTGTTTTTGTCTATTATTGGAAGGAGATACATGTTTGTGAGGGTACTTTAGTCTTTAGTGAGTTGTTTGGAATATTTTCGTTATTATTTGTAGTTAGGGGTATTTTTTGTCATGAGCAGTAGACATGGGGGTATTTTAGTTTGCTTTCTATTTTATATAATCAACCCTAGTTATGGGACTCTATCTATAGAGCCCACAACCAGACTTTTCAATTATGCAATAAATCCAGTTTTTTTAAACTAACGACTATGACTCTTCTTTTTCATTGTGCTTGCAAGAGGGAGACCCAAAACCTTGGAATAAGACTAGACCCCCACCTAGTTTAACACTGGTGGTGGAAGCC
>JAOXJP010223177.1:0-11665 GCA_025762735.1 Platanus orientalis | reverse complement strand
TATCATGTAGGCTATCCAAACTACCCATGATATAGCCTCCAATTAGGCATCACTGGTTGGTAGCTCAAAATAACTAATATAACAACTTAGAGAAATACAAACCCCTTTGGTCTAAGGACGAGTCTGTAAATATAAACAACACCTATCCTGACAGTGATGTTTTACCAAGTGTGTTCATAATAGATCCCTTTAATTCATTTATATAATGCACCCATATGCAAGCTTAGAGTCTCACTTCAGTGACTAAGATTACATCACTCTATCATATGGCAGCTTTACATGTAGCAGCCCTATAAGTGATGTGTCCAGCATCACCTATAGCTGTAAACTTTCAAGTCTACAAGAACTGGTTAATTAGATCTCTCCACACATTCCAATGTGTCTGACATCCTACTATGTTTCCTAAGGATCACTTATCTCATCTCATGAGATCAAATAATTACCCATATAAATAAACAAATTCATGTGATCATAGAATATTAATTATTATTAATTAAATAATTTATTAATCATGCTTATATTGTATGTGAATGGCTTTGTTAGGACACATATTTCTAACAGACCAAGTCTCAACCAATTTCTTTTGCTTAATGGCACTTGAAAATTGTTAGGTTAGAGGAGCCACCCAAAAAATGTGGGTAATTGGGGTGCCTAACACCTTCCCTAATTACAATCAAACAGCTTACCCAAATCTCTGAAAAACTAGACTAGTTCAAGAGTCAATCCCTAGACCTTCGGGTTTAGCTAGGGCCGTAAAGCCCGCAATCATTTTTTTCCCTAAAAAGGGGGCAGACATTCAACCCCGTCTGTAAAAACCCGAGTTGGTGGCAACTCCAAAGCAAAGCCCTAAGGCCGACCCAAGTCAACAGGGTGCGGTTCCCCGAAGTGGGGCGGGTAGACCACTTGGTCTTTCTGCGATGCCCACAGGGGTGTATAAGGGAGATCCTTATCCAAGGTCTAAAAAGGGTATATTTGGTGTAAATGCATTAATGAGCTAAAAGACAAAAGGATTTAGCTCATTAATATCTAATATATAAATTTTAGGGAAAATGAATTATGATAAGTACAAATCGGGAAATTGGGGCTTGATTGACCTCAAAATCTCTCAAACATTTACTAGAAGGATAAGATGGCCAAATTAGTCTCTGAGATCTTTAAATAAAAGGTGACCCTCAGGTTTTAGGAGACACAGGTTTAAGCCATTTTGAAAAACGATACCCAAACAGGAAATCGCACTCGAAACCCTCTTTTTAGCAAGTGAAAAAATCTTAACTAGAATTATCAATGGAGTTGGTTGAGGTTGCCATGGAAAATTGATCAGTTACAAAGTATTAAAGTTCAAAGAGTTTCGGAGTTATAGGAACTGATAGCCTGTGTAACACCATATGTTGTATTTTGCCGTATTTAAGGGGTAAAATTATAATTTTTTCCTATTAGGGTAAAATTGTTATTTCACATATTTTAAATGGATCAAAGAGTGGTTTAGAAACCCTTTGGATCAAGCTAGAAGTGTAACCCAAGTTGAACCATGAACTTGTAAAGTTCTAAAGTTTTTTCAAGTACGTAAATGGGGTAACTTCACGGACATACCAATACCAATTCCGAGACTTTGAGGATGAGCCATACACCTTTAAAAAGGTCTTTGAGTTTACTTTCTAATGCCTCAAACGGTTCATAATTCAGAGTTTTATAAAGAAAGTTATGGCCGTTTTTTTGTGAGGTGTTTGTATTGAAATTTTTTGAAAATGGGACGTAACCCATGTATAATTGATTACAAATATGGGGCATAGTCTTATAGAGTTTTTTTTAAGCTTGTAATCAATTATTGATCATGTAATTGGTTACAAGTGTAATCAATTATGAGATTAGTAATTGATTACAGGTGCAATCAATTACGAATATAGTAATATCGGTTACAATCAGAGAAATACTAGAAAGTTCTAGAAATTACATTTTCTTGCCATTTTCAACGTAGATTACACCTATTGGACCCTCACACATGTGGAATCTTATTTTGGATAAGTTATAACACATCTAAACCCTCATTTAGATCATTTAGAACAAAATGAATAAATGTTAGAGGGATTAATGAAGCTTGGGAGAGGAAGAGGGAGATTCTTCCCAATTTGGTAAGTTTCACTCCCAACTTTGAAAATATGTTAAATTAGGTGTTTTTATTCCTAAATCTAGCCGAAATAAATATGAATTCCTATTTCTCTACCTTAATTTATGTATTCTAACCATAAAATACCTTGTTGACTTATAAAGAAGGGAGCTTTGGACAAAGAAAATGGACTTTTGGTGGAGGATCCTCTCCAAACTTAAGAGTAGAAGCATTTGGTGAGTGGATATGTTGTTTATGCTACATTTTTCCTTCCTAGTTTCACAGAAATTGTGATTATACTCTATGTTTGTTAAGATTTATGGACTTAAATCTCTATAAGAATACTTTGTAACTGTATATGCAATTTATGCTTGCACTTTCCATTCTAAGTTCTTAGAAGTGTGCTTTTCCTCTATGTTTGCTAAAATTTATTAATTGATCTCTATGAAAATTAGTTATGGAAAATGTTGAACTCTATATGCATGATTTTCCTCTTCCTAGAAACTTGGATTTTTTTAGGATGAGCTTTGCATTGGTGAATGTATATTCAAACCCCATGAGAATGTTGATTTCCTTATGTAGATTCTAGATCCTTTAATGTGAGTAAGATTGAAGGGTTATTCTATCCCATTGCTATCTATTCTTGGAATTTGGAGTTTACCATATGGTGTTAATGTTCTATTTCCTTGAGTTTGGTAATCTCTAATATCGTTGAAAAGTTTTTGGAGTTGGGTTTATTTTATTTGGAAGGAGTAGAAAGTTCCTTGTGGTGAATCTTTGTTTATTTCCTTGATTTTTCTTGAAACCCCCTAAATGCTTGCTCCCACCTATTTGATGAAATGATATATGATTTGTTTACCATGATTTTATGTATCTTTTTCATGCCTATTGACTCCCTATGTAAATCTATTACTTCCTTTGGTAGATTTCATTTGATTCATGTTAAGTCATGATGAACTGTGATAATTCTATTGATCCTCATCTTGCTACATTACTCTTTGTATTATGTGATAGTTCTTAGTGGCATGAGCATGTTGTCATTGGCATGGTTTACTCTGGGATTTTCATGATACTTTACTTGGGATTTCTACATGACTTTTTAAAGGACTTGATATACTTGGTTTTTAACCTGTATGAACTTTGTAATAAAATGATTTTATATCCATGAGCATCGCTTATACCCCTAGTTATAGGGCCAAGTACCTTCACTTGCATATTGGCATTTGACCCCTTTTATTTGATTTGCTTCATTCTTTATACTTTCCATGAGATAAATTATATAGATATCTTTACAAATGGTATACTTATGTAGTGGTTACATTACTTTATAAAACATGGGTTTGGTTTATCTCTTTTTTGACTTACGGATTTGTTTGACACCCTAGTTCAGGGGAATGGTATGTGATTACCCTTTGGCTAGGAGAATAATATGGGATTACCCTGGCCCAGAGGAATGATATGGGACTAACTTTGTCTAGAGGAATGGTATGGGACTACCCTTTATCTGAGGGAATGATATGAGACTACCTTGGTCTGGGGGAATTATATAGGACACACCCTTAATGCCTTAGAGGATTTTTACGGGTTAATAGGAGCCTTTATGGCTACAAGTATTCAATCATCGGGTCACATCAATAGGTGAAGAGGGTCCTAGTGGCCCAATATATGTTATGTGATGTGTTATGTCAGAGACCCTCATGCGGGTTATGTGATATGTTTTGGAATACACTTTTTACGGTTTACATATGATATGCTTTGTCGAAGACCTTTATGGTTTTTATGTGATATGTTTTGCCAGAGATGTGTTTTGGTTTATATACAACATGCCTTGCTAGAGACCTTTTATGGTTTATATATGATACGTTATGTTGGAGACCTTACATGGTTTATGTGATTGTTTTATCAGAGACCTTTCATTGTTTAATTACATTTAGATATGTTATTTGATGTAGACATTATTATGTTTTGCATGTGGTACATATATTATTGGTCATGTGCATATAATACTTGGCATGTGGCATATATAATATAACATATGCATGATTTAGCTTGATCTACTTTGAATATCCTTGTGGTTATCTTATGACATGTGTGTACTCAAATCATAGTAAGGGTACATGTTTAGTAAACTTGATGTACTCTTATTCCTACTTTGATTCCTTAGACTGTCCTTATTCTTCTCCTTTGCTACTGTCGTTATCTTTGGCCCCCTTTTATGTTGTATAAACTACATACCCTACTGCTAATCTCGTCAAGCTTACCCCAATTGAGACTACTCGCAGATGTGTAAGTGCATAGGTTGGCCTGCGCCTTAGTATGAGGGGATGATGGTCGGAGATTAGGTAGTTAGCCCAGACATTACACCTTAATTTTGCATTCAGTTTCTAATTTACTTTCTGACGAGTGATGTATATTTTCATTATGTTGAGTATACCCATGAAAGCTATGGATTGTTTACACTTTGTGGGTAGGTTGAGGCCTGTTGATGTATATCAATCCCATGAGCATGTGTTAGGCAATGGTAGTGCTAGGAGTCTTGTAAGTGTCTTATGTGAGCTCACAAGTTTGAATCATGAAACCAAGAAGAACCAAAGACCAAGGAAGAGCATTGCGAAGAGGTACTCCAAGAAAGGTATATCATGTCATTTTGTGTGCCTAAAATCAACCCTAGACATGATTTAAGGTCCCTAAGAATACACTAAAATGAATGCCTAAGGATAGCTAAAGGATCACTACTCAAAGGTAAAAGTACAGAAAAATTATAGTGAAACCGATTGTGCTTTTCGCAATCGGTTTGGCTAAATCAATTGCAAAAAGCGCAATCAATTTCAACACTGATTTTAGCTAAGATTTCTCTCAGCCGAGACCCAAATCCATAGCCCAAAATCGATTTGGGTATGAGTTTTAAAAAATTGTCCAAAATCCAAACTAACTTCAAAAAGCCAAATCGATTTGGAGTAAAACTGGGACCCTAAACCGATTAGGCTTTTCGCAATTGATTTGGACCCCAAACCAATTGCGAAAAATGCAATCAATTTGGAGGGCAAGTTTGGAAAAAAAAATTCATGAAAATTTAGGTGAGAGTTTTGAATTTTGAACCTTGTTCTGGTTCATCTAAAGGCCCAAAAACCCTTCCTAATTGCTATATATTCATCATAAGGCTAAGGATACTCTTCTCCACTATAAAAGGACCTTTTCCCTTTAGGGTAAGTGATCTCCTCCAACACTCCAAGTTATTTTGAGAGAGCTAAGAGGCATACTATTTTGAGAGCCCTCTTCACTGTGCAAACCTCTATTGCCTACAAATTTATGGGTTTTAGTAGCTATCATTCTACACTTCTCTCCTATTTCTTCTCTCTTATTGAGTTACATTCTTACTATTAAGGAGAGGTTGTGGTGAGCATTCTTCCCTAGTGAAACTCACATTTGGCTAAGCTCAATGAGCACTAGAGCTAAGTACTTGGAGCTTATGGGTAGCTAAGGCACATCAGCTCAACAAGGAGCATCCCACATATTGAGCAACTAGTAACATCAACCATATAGTGGTAATATTTGTTTGACATTGTATTCATTTACATTCATATTCATTTTTATTATTGTTTTGCTTCTGCCGGAGACACCGGAGGTAGTGCACACTCCTCAGAGATACCAAGTGTTGTAGTTTGGCTTGCTTGTGAGCAAAGTAGTAGGGTTTGTATATTGACCTAGGTTGTAATAGCACCTAAATGAAATATACTTAAGCTCGGTATTGAGATTTAGAAGAGTGGACATAAGCACGAGTGTTAAACCACTATAAATCTTGTGTTGTGGTTTGTGATTGTGTGATTGCTTGTCTCTTCATTGTTTTCTTTTATACTACTCTTGTCTACCATATGTTTGATATCATCCTTGAGTAGTTACACTTGAGCACACACCCCCTTAAGTGAATAAATTGTAAAATGAATTAATCACCACAACAAGGTAAATTTAAAAAGGGACAAATTAATTTAAAGAAATCATATTCACTCCCCCCCCCCTCAATGATTATTTGTGTGACATTTCAAAAACAATCTTTTTTGTTGATGATGTATTGCCTTTGTAGACACTAACTTTTAGCTCTTCTACCAAAATTCCTTTCGGTATTTGAATCTTTTGTTTATGTTGTTTTATGTTAATCTAATCCTTCTATATCTATGAAATAGTTTTTGCAGGATTAGTTGGACACCTTTGCCATTGTTATATTGTGATGTTTTTTTTTTTTTTTTACTAACTAGTGGGAAAATATTTTTTTAAGTTTTTCCCATTGATTGTTTTCTTTATCACTAATCCATTTATTTCTTATAGCACATATGCTCCTCTTAGGAGAACTTGAAATATTTTGTATGATCCTTCCCAACTAGGAGACCATTTTCCAAAGGCATGATCCTTAGTGCCTACTGGAAGAATTGCTTTCTAAACTAGTTCTCCTTCCTCAAATGATTGTTGCTTAGCTTTCTTGTTATAAGCCTTAGCAATTTTCTATTTATTTGCTTTCATAAGAACTAAGGCTCTCAACCTTGCTTCATCAATATTTTCTAATTCTACAATCACGGCTTCATTAAATTCTTCCACACTTAGTTTTTCTTGAAATGTTGTCCACATTGAAGGAACTATAATTTTCATCGATAGTATGGCATCATGTCCATATGTTAGAATATACGAACTAATGCTAATACTTTTTCTTTTAAATGTATTATATGCCCAAAGCATTTGTGAAAGAATTTGATGCCAAGATCTTGGTTTTTTTTTTTTTTTTTTTTTTTTTTTTTTCTGAATGGTCTTCCTCAGTAAATCTTTCAATATTTTGTTGGAGGATTTAGCTTGTGCATAGTATGGAGTGGAGGATAGCATTTGTATACCAAAATCCTCCATAAATTGTTTCATATCTTGGCCTATGAACTATTATAATAGTCTCTGGTAGGTCAAAACAATAAACAATGTTTTCTTTTATGAACTGAATAATGTGGCTCTGATTCACTTCCTTTATAGGTTTAGGTTCAACCTACTTCGTAAAATAATTAGTTGCCACAATGACATAACTGTGCATATGAGAAGATATGAGATTAATCTTTCCTATTATATCCATTGCCCATCCTTTGAATAGCCATGGTTTTATAATAGGGAACAATTCTACTGCAGGGACTCTTTGTATAGGTCCATGTTTTTGGCATGGTTGACAAGATTTTGTATGTTTTATACAATCATCCATAATAGTTGACCAATAATAACCATATCTTCTTAATAATCATCTCATTTTTATACTTGCTTGGTGTGCTCCTCACATTCCATCGTGTACTTGAGCTACTACTTCTTCTGTCACTTCTTTTCCAAGGCATCATAAAAGTTGTCCATCAAATCTTTTTTTATATAATTGATCCTCAAGTAACACATAGTTTAATGCCATAATTTTTATTCTGCTTTCAACTTTTTGACTTAAAACTTGCAAAAATTTTATGAAATAATTTCTCCAATCATCTGGTGTTATTTCTAATGAACAAAGATCCACACTTCTTTCTCTTTCTTTTACCAATGACAAAGATCTTTTAGTAACCTCTATCGTTGTTTGCCTATCATTACAAGCAATGGTTATTCCAGATGCAATTTGTGTCATTTCATTTGTCGTTACATTTTTTTCTCATGGCAGAAATTTCAACATTACATCATCAAATCCTTCCAATAGTTGAATGACTCTGGTATAATATGATGTTAGAGTCTAACTATTGCATCTGTATTCTTCAGTAAGTTGTTTTTTAACTGACTATGAATCTTCCATAATTTCTACCACTCTTGCTCCTATTTGTGAAAGAATTTCAAGACCAATAATTAAGGCCTCATATTCAGCCTAATTATTAGTACATTCAAAATCTAACTGAAAAGCATACTCCAAATTTTTTCCTTGTGGAGGAATTATGATAATTCCTATTCTAGAAGAATTTTCCGTATTAGAACCATCAAACTACAATTGTCAGGGAGTATGACTGATGGTTGGAATTTCAAAGTGCTCTTGTACATCTATTTCTTCCATTCTTTAAGGATGGTCGGCTAAAAAATATGTCAATGTCTAACCTTTCACTTCTTTCTATGAAATATACTGAATACAATATTCAAACAAAGCCAAAATCCAATTTTCAATTCTTTCATGGAGAATTGGTTTGGACAACATATATTTAACAGTTCTGGCTATCGGATAAACAGTGTTTGACAAAAGATAATGTCTAAACTTTATTGCTTCAAAGTATAAGGTTAAACACAATTTCTTAATAGGCGTATAATGCCTTTCGATTTCATTTAATATTCTACTTAAGTAATATACATCTTACACATTATTTTCTTCATTATCTAGGGCCAGAAAAGGGCCAATAAAATTCTCAGCTGCCGATATGTATTACTTAAGAGGTCATCCTTTTTGTGAAGGAATTAGCACTGGCAGCCTTGACAAATATTCTTTAATTTCTTCAAACGCTTGTTGATGTTCCTCCTTCCAAGAAAATTCTTCTTCTTGCCTTAGTTTGATCAGTGGAGAAAATACTTGTGTTTTGCTGGCAGAATTGGAAATAAACCTCTGTAGAAAGTTAATTTTCCCTAAGAAATGTTGTAACTCCTTGGTTCTTGGTGGTTCTGTGGCTTAAGTTGCTTTAACCTTATTTTTGTCTACTTCAATTCCATAGGTGTACAAGAAATCCTAAAAAAGTTTTTTGTAGATACATCAAAGGCACACTTCAGAGGATTCATCTTTAACTTATATTTCCTCATTCTCTCAAAGGCTTTTCTCAATGCCTTCGTATGTTCTCATTTTTCTTTAAATTTCACCACTATGTCATCTATATAAATTTCTATTAAATAACCAATCATATCATGGAAGATAACATTCATGGCCCTCTAGTAGGTTTCTCTTACATTTTTCAATCCAAAGGGCATGATTTTCCAAGCATAAGTGCCTAGAGCACTAGGATATCTAAAAGCAATTTGTGTATATCTTCTTTAACCACGTAAATCTGATTATAATCGGAATGACCATCCCTCAAGGAAAGAATCTCATGCCTGGCTGCTCCAGCTATTAGCAAATCTGCCACAAGCATGGGATGCTTATCTTTTGGAGTAGCCAAGTTAATATTCCTAAAATTTATACATACTCATATTTTTTCATTCTTTTTTACTACTAGGACTATATTAGATAACCATTCAACGTACTTGATTGACCGAATGAATCCAGCCTTCATAAGTCTTTCCACTTCTTCTTTCCCTTTTAAAACCACCTTCGGTGCCATTCTCGGTGGAGGTTGTTTGAATGGTCTAAATCCTTCTTTCATTGGTAACCGATGTTCCACCAACCTTTAGTCCAAGCTAGGCATTTCGTAATAGTATCATGCAAATTAATCTGTGAATTCTTTCAACAGTTCTATTATCTCGGCCTTTAAATCCTTTGTCAACAAACTACCAATGTATGTGCACCAAGGGTGTCCTCTATTCCTAAATTGATTTCTTCCAAGGGGTCTTCCACTTCAACCCTTATATCATCCATCTTAGCCGATGTTGCTTCTAAATCTTTCATCCTTAAATGATTCTTATTGAAAGCAATTCCTTCATCTTCCACCTTAAATTTGGCTATTTCTGTCAATTCTTCTTAACAATTTTTTATTGACAGTTTATCCATATAGGCCATAACTTTTCTCACAGCATGTCTAACAGTTGTTTGTTTCTATTTTTTCATTGTTTCTTCATACAGGTTCCCCTATATGTACTAATACCACAAGCAGTGAATTTGCCTTTAATTCCTTCCTCTCATTTTTCAACTGCTCTCTTATCAATTTTGTGGGGAATCCTTATGAAAATGTTCTATGAACCTTGTTGATATCATGTTGTTGTTGTGGTAGAAATCAACTTCTAACACATTGGATTTTGTTAAAAACAACTTTCTGTCAGCCTATATTATTTCCACATTATCGCCATTCCAAAATAGCAGCGATTGATGTAGTGATAATGGAACACCCAAATTGGAATGAATCCAATCTCTCCTAAGTAGAGCATTAAAGTGGGATTGTGAATTTACCACTGTGGACATTAGGGCCCACTTCGGCATGTGCTATGGGCGTCGGGCACCCACTAGTTATCTAAGGTTGCTAACCCCTTTAGTATAAGGGTGCTTAGATTCGCCACCAACTCGGGGTTTAACCGACAAAGTTGGACGTTGGTTCTACTCTTCGGGGAAGAGGGGAGTCTAGACCCGAAGGTCTAGGGGTTTAACTCTTAATACTAGTCTATGTTCCTAAAATTGAGGGTAAGTTGTTTGGTTGCACTTGGGAAAGGTGCTAAGCACCCCAAATACCTGTCTTTTTAGGGCAGCTTCTCCCATTTACACAAGTCTTAAGTTATATCAAAGTCCATGCTTTATGAATTCTGAGTTGTGTATTTGTTGGATTTTTCTCAGGCTAACACCTAATATTTCACCCAACGCCTGATTTTTCAACGCTGAATTTAATTCAGGGTGAAATTTAGGCATTGGCTTCTAAAAAGTATAGAAACTACTTTTTATGTTGTCCTATTCTAATTGCAAGAGACCCCTCATAGATTAGGCCTTTAGGGAGATGGTGGATCTCTTTAAATTTTTCATTGGTTAGTTCTTTAGGATTAGGTTTTAACCTTAACAGAAATGGGAGAAAGGGAGAGATGTTATGTTTTTTTTTTTCTTATAGGCTCAATGCTTGTTTTTAATCTCAACGCTTAAATTTCCAACGCCTAAAATTTAATTTAGGGTGAAATTTAGGTGTTGGTAGTTGATCAGATCATCATCTTCATGTGGTCCTTTGGGAAGGTTTGGTGGGTCCCAATGGTGTGAGACCCCTAGTTTAGGTTAGGAAAAGTTTCCTAGGGTTACACTGTGTAACCTTATGAGTCTTGATTTCTGCCCATGGGGAGATATGATCTCCCAAAATAGGCAACTTGGTCATCTGTCACAGGCCTAACCTCTGTTTTTTTGGTTTGATACCTAAATGTTCAATGCCTGAATTTAATTCAGGGGAAATTCAGGTATTGAGTGCTAGAACTAGCAACCAACATTGGTTTTTTTATCATAGAGGTGGGGCCTAGAGGGGTAAGGTTTCTCCTAGGTCTTTACACTCTACCTAGGATGCCTATGCACTTAACCAGTTTTGAAAAATGTGATTTTTAATTCAGGCTTATCACCTAAAATTCACTCCAACACCTGATATTAAATTTAGGCATTGGGATAAAAATAAGGGCCCACAAAGGTGCATATGCACAGGATTGAATTTTAGAGGCTATAGCAACCATGTGAAGACCTAGAGAAGAATCAGGGCTTCCTAGGGTGGCTCTCAGATCTCAATGCCTGCTTTTTCTCTTGACACCTGTTTGTTCAACGCTTGATTTTTAATTCCATAAAAATTAGGCGTTAGTTACTGAGAGAAAATCCAGCAAATGAATTTCTTGATTTTGGAACCCTTAGGGTTTTGAAAATTTTGTGAAATTGTGCATGCTAACAGGAAACATATATAAGAACATCATACAAAAAATTGAGCCTTAGAT
>JAOXJP010223166.1:0-11665 GCA_025762735.1 Platanus orientalis | reverse complement strand
GGGTTATCATAAATTGAGAAATTGGCTGTTGCCGTTCTCGAGCAGTGTCTGACCTGTGATGAGTTCTTTGAAGAAGAGAGACTCAGGGGTGCATAGGTTCTAAAATTACACCATTTGGACCACAAGAGAGGCTCCAGGGTCTTTTGAGGGTCCAAAGGTCATTCTCTGAGTGAAAAGGGTAAAATGGTAATTTTTTGCCCGCAGGTCAAGAAAGGTAAAAATGTGAATTCTTTTCCTTGTGATGCTTCATGACAAGGAGGCTTATGTGGGCAAAGAAATTTAGTGATTTGGATGACAAATAGTGGGTATTGGGCCTTTAAAAGCAGAAACGTAAAATTGTAATTTTTTAACTGTGATGCTTTACTAGAGAAAGGCTTACAGGAGGCGGAAAACATACTGATGACATGAATGGGGTTCTAACATGTGGACCCTCAAAGTCCCATTAGTGCTTTTGAGTGAAATTAGGTTTTGTCCTGAAATGGTGCTTTTTGGGTTGTAATAAGGTGCTTTGACTGATTCAGTTGCTACTGGAGTATCTGGAAAGACTTCTTTGGAGATGTCTAACCTCCTAGAGTCCAGGTTTACTCTTCCTAAGCCATGGGTGCTTAGAGTCTTGATGCCTAAATGCTGCTATGCTGTCCTCATGCTATCACAGGACCTAAGTCAAAATTTGGGTGTTGACACCAGTAGTAGTAGGGGTGTCCCTAGCAGCTTTAAGGCCTGTGTCTATCTCAACCTCAACTGGAGCACTCTCAGTAGTCTCTAAACCTGCCTCTACAGCCACCTCGGTACTCATCTGTCCTCTGTTAGTCATCTTCTTCTTTATGGGGGGATGCTTCTCTAACTGAAACCGATTCAAATAAACAAGTTAGAAGAATATTTTAAATCAAAAAAATAAAAAATAAAAAGAAAAGGGGGATGAAATTAATTTGATTACCTCAACAATGCGGGCCGCTTTATACCTCCCCCTCTGAGAAGCTAGCTCCCTCCCCTTGTCTAGATAAACCTATCCGACCAAGGCATTCAATCGGGCAAGCAACTGAAGCACACCCATGAAAGCATCACGGGGAATGTGTAAAACTAAATAAAAACATTAACTAAAAGTAATTAATAAAAGAAGGAGATTGAATTTTTTATACCTTAGTCATTGAGCTAGGAGGAATCCACTCCTCAAGCACGACACTCTTAGGGAGGGGTAGCTCCTGTGTCTCTCCCCTCACACTGGTCACTGTGACCATCTCAGGAAGCACCCCTATTAAAGCTATAGAGGAAGCCCCTTCCCTCAGGGCTTTCCTCTTCCTTCCTCTCCTTTAAGGATCAGGAGCATCCATATGTGGGGGTGCAACTCCAAGTTGGTCGGTTGCACCAACACAAACCTAATCAAAGATAAATAGAAAGAAAAATAAGTTAATTCAGCAAAATCATAAACAAACATAAAACTAAAAAGAAAATAGGAAAAGTAAAAACTTACCCCTCCCTCGACCAGGCCCGCCAAAGGCCCACAGGTTTGAGTGGCCCACCACTCAGCATAATCTGTGTTTGGGACTAGGTAAGCATCAATAGGCTCACCTACCTCCCCCTTGCCCAGGGCATCCTCCATCTCTATCACTAGTGGAGGAGGGCCAGGAGCCACGAATCCCTTGGGGAAGGCTATTTGTCGGTAACACCGTTCCTCTAAGTACCACTCAACCTCGTCAAGGGCTAACACGATCATCTTGGTCTTCGACTAGTTGAGGGCAACTTCATACTTCTGGGTTAGCTCCCCGTTCAAGCCCCAGACAGCTCATGGGGCCCAATTGACCTACAGTTAAACAAAAATTATTAAACAATTAATAAATAAAACTTTAAAAGACACCAACTAACAAATAAATTTATGTCAGAAGCAGTGATCCTATCTAAGTCCCTCCAGAATACAGAAAGGGACTTCCTCTTCTTCGATCGAGTGTTAGACGTCTTCCACCTCTCAACACATGGTACGGGGAATAAAGCTGCCCCTTTTCTTTTTGGAGCTAGGGGGTGAGCCTCTCATAGCACCACACCTAAAAAAACAAGAACAAAACAAAAAAAATTTAAGTAAAAAAGAAGAAAGATAAATAAAGAGAAAGTAAAGTAATTAACCTCCCACAAAAATTGTATGCCAAGGAACACTTTCTTCCCTCCATTGGCTACTTCACCCATGTTGGAGTACATCCACCCAAGGCAGATCTACCCCAACAATAGGTACTGACTTTCATCAAGTCATCCAATGCAGGAAGTTGAGGAAGATGCGATCACTCTTGGCGTTGAACACTGACTAGGTAAACATTTAAAGAAGAAAGGACCAGACTGAATAATCCACCTCCACGTCGAAACTGCCATCTGTGGCCTCGAACTAGGAGGGCAAGATCCCTCTGAAACCCCTATCATAGACTAAAGGTTGGGGCCCTAGACATCTATAAATCATGTTTAAAGACGGGGCCATCTCAAAAGGTGAAGGGTTGCCTCCTATAGGTAGTCTGGTCATCATGTAGAAGTCCACTAGGGGTAGTTTGATCTCGCCCATAGGTATATGGAAAGTTTGGGTAATGGGAGACCACCTCTCTGCCAATGCCACGGGCAATCCCTTATCCGCCTTCAATAATAGGATGCTCAAAAAGGGCTTGAACCCCATCTCCCTCACCTTGATCTTTGCCTTTTTGTAGAGACGTTCCCACATCATGAGAACCCTAGACCAAGACCCATGGGTCTCTATAGTCTCCCTTTCTCAAGGAAAATAAAGGATAAACAACAAGAGTTAGTTATAATAAACATAAAAAGGAAATTTTGCAAAGATGTTGGTAGTACGCCTGAATTCAAGCTATACACCTGAATTCTAGATATATACTTGAATTTAGTGTACGCGTGAAATGCTCATACACCTGAGTTTAATTCCATAGAGAAGTCAGGTGTACTATGTAAATTAGGGTAGGGTGAAGATTTCAGGTGTACTCCTCCCAAGTCTTGGCCATTAACAAAGATAAAGACTTCCAAATTATCAATTAAATAAGAAAAAAGTAAATAAAGAACTGTGAAAATTAAATAGAACTTAAAACCAATGAAAATTTTGGATTTACCTCATCGTTTGTCAAGTTCTTCTATAGAGCTTTTTCATGGGAAGAAGAAGCAGGTAATTCTGTGATGATCCACTTGCACTCATGATTTTAAGAGAAAGAAATCAAGATTGTAGGGGACTGAGTTCTCAAAACTTTCCCTCGCACAAGCACTATTCAAATGTTCAAAAACTAGAAAAGACAAAAAATGACCTTTCAGGAGTTTTAATAAGTCTTGATTGTATGGTAGGCTTGAACGTGTTATACACCCAAACTTTAATTGAATTAAAGATCAGGTGTACTAACCTAATTTTTCAAAAACAAATAATAAAAAAAGATGTGCTCAAATCATTAATTTTTTTTGATCTTTGGACAAGAATGAACTCTAAATCAATTTGCTTGGAACCATTCACTACCCCATCCACCAAATTCATGTATGTCCTCGTCTCCCTCCCACCAGAGGAGCAAGTAATCTGGGAAAATCAAAGACAACTTGGAAATGCTTTATCTTTGGCCCTAGCTCGTCTCAATTGGCCTCTTCTAGAAGCCACCATCTCATTCTGGGACCCTACAACTATGGTTTTTCACTTTGGTGGGCATGAACTTTCCCCAATGATTGAGGAAGTAGAATCACTTATAGGTCTGAAACATTGCCATCATACAAATGCGATTTTTCCCGTCCCTAAAAGTAGTTACTTCAAGGATTTCTAGTCCACCCTCAATGTCTTAAAGACCCTTTTGCCCAAAGAAACCTCAGGGGATTTCCTTCATTGCCCCTTTGAGTTACTCATCTAGCGAGGTTGGAAAAAAGATGGTGATTTCTATGATCCCACTAAGTTTAAAGCTTTCACTCTAACAGTTTTGGGGTAGCGTCTTCTATCTCACAGTCATCATCATGTTGATGGGGTCCTTTGTAGCATTAAGCCAGCTTTTGGAGGGGAAAACTATAAACCCCATGATCATTGCCGAAACCATATCTAGCTTATCCCATTGTGCCAGTCAATGCAAAGGCCAGCTATATGGTTGTCCAGCCTTCCTGCAAATCTGGTTATGTGGACATATCTTCACTCTTCTCTCATTTGATCCTTGTCAAGCCACTCCAATGTGAACCCCATCAGGGAAGCTAACTAAGACAAACTATCAAGGGATCATTGTTGACTTACTTGCTAAACATATCATTTGGTAGGCCAAGTGGCACAAAGCTCATTACCCACATCTGTTCTTAGGAAGGCACACATATATGATTCTCACTAGATTATGCTAGAGTATGCCTTATGTTCCAGCCCAAGTACTCCATTAGTTCACTCTTCGTCAAGAACAATTTAACTTCACAATAGTTTACGAAGACGTCCACAAACTCGTTTATAAGACACCTAATTAGGTCTGGCCTCAGCTGGCCACAATCTGGGGATGCTCACACACTCGTGCTACTTGGCATTTTCCCTTGGTACCCACCAAGACTAGAATTCTCGCTTCCCTATGAGCTATGGACTCAAAATATCATGTCGACCCCCTTGGCAACACCTGCCCCTGGTCACGAGAGCAAGAAGATTCGATTGGAAGTACCTTCATCTTCGCAAAATAAACCATCCCAGATTGAGTCAAAGTTAGAACAAGCCCTTTGTGATCTTGCAAGTGAGAATGCTTTACATCATCAAACTCGTGCAACCCTTGAGATTTCACGAACAACCCTCAAGACTACTGAAGCATCCCTCGAAGCCAAATTTACCATTCGTGCTGAGGCTGAAGTCTTAAGGGATAATCATCATGAAACAAATAACACTTTGAATGAGCTTGTCAACACATTGAGGGGAGAACTCAATGATGTAAGGGCCTCGCACAACAATCTCGACATCGAGCTGCTGCGCAACAACACTATAGCCTTTTTTTAGACTCATTGAAGGCTAGAATGGGTTCAGAACTTGCACAAGAAAGTCTTCTTTTTGGGTTACGAACTAGTTGAAGCCCCATCACCACCCCTAGAGTCCCAGGACTCTACACTATGTACCTTTTTTCTGTTATGTGTAAAAGGTCGATGTACCTTTGTTTGCAACCATTTTTAATATATATATATAATAAAGGAATTTTCATTTTTTTTTCAAAATTATGACTCGACAATTGGACATGAATTCACTTGTATGATCTATCATTTGTCTAAATATTTCTGCTTCAAATATATGCAAGATTAAAATCCTAAGTTCTAAAAAAAAATGATGTTTTTCTTAGCATAAAAAACAAGATAGCACCTCCTGAGACTAAGCTGTAGAAGCAGAAGAAGGCACAGTCTCACACCACTATAGCAGGAGAAACTCCACAGACAACCAACACCCCATCTTCCATAAACCTCGAGGGTTCAACTGGGACTCCTCCCCATTCTCAGGTTGATCCTGGCAATCAACTAACACTACGGCAAAAGGTTGAATTGGAAAATCTGTTGGAAGCCTTCATATCTAAACATGGAGCATCTTCCTCTTCCTCTTCACAAGTTCCCCCGCTAACACAAAGTCAAACAATTGTCCCTTCCCAAAGTCAAGGGTGAACCTCCACTAAATTCAAAAAGGTACTTCATGAGTACCTTAACTAAACCAGAAGCCCCTTAAACCCCTCATAAAGACAGCATCCCTCCCTTGAGTCTTTGTTTAGACAGTCTCAAAACTCAATTTTTTTCCAGACCTTAGGAAAACTCACCAATTTTCACGATAGCCCCCAACCGTATCACTACCGAAATTCAAGGCCCACACCAATATCTTGTAGAACTAGAAGAACAATATGAATTACGGTATTAGAGCAAGAAAGGGAAGGAAGTCTTTGTCCCCTAACATTTCGACCAAACTAAGAATAGTTTGGCCAAAATGGCTAGTGAAATTGAACTTCTAAAAGGGGCGTGGTTCCCACTGAACATAGACTTTGAAGACTTGTGCTTATATCCGGGGGGTGACTTGCCTAGTAAGTTCCATATGCCCAACATGGAGAAGTAAGACAACACTGGTTTCCCCAAAATGCATCTAAGGATGTACCATTATACCATGTTCCAAAGGGGACATGATGACCGAGTTCTGGTTTAGACGTTTCCAAGAAGCCTAGGAAAAGACATGGCCAAGTGGTTCACGGGTTAGGACAAGAGGGATGTAGGTACCTGGAGGACTTTGACCGGCGCTTTTATTGATCACTTTTAGTTCAACCTAGAAATGGTACCTACCAAAGAAGAAATTATGGGGATGCACCCCCATGACAATGGAGGTATCAGAAACTACACCTACCAATGGAGACAAAGAACTTCAAATTTGAAGCATCCCATGTCAAAGGAAGATATGATCTCTACCCTTTCGAAAATCCTGGGCCCGACATACCAACTGATGCTTCTCATTGCCTCTATAGACAATTTTGTAGAGGTCATTAACAAAGCCACCCATGATGGGCAGACCTTGTTACAGGAGTAGCCATAGTTCCCCCAGTACAAGCTAGATAGTCTCGAGAAAAATCACAGTAACTCTCCCTGAGACCAATGTTGTGTAGACCATTGAGATTCCACAACTTGCTTAGAGCAGCAATTACAACCATCAACAAACTTTAAATTTCCCAACCATGGCACGACTGTCCCTTGATGTGCAGTAAAAGCCACAACCAAGATTCATACCTATCCCATTTGAGGATAGAAAAAGAAGGAGATTCACCCTACTGCCTTACTCGTACAAGTATGTCATGGACTATCTTGTGAGTAAGGTGCTCTTACAACTTTTGGAGCCAATACTCTCTCCTAACCCATTACCCCTCAGATATGATGCTAGTGAACACTACCCCTTTCATTAAGCACTGGGTCATCCCATAGACCGGTGCTTCACCTTGAAGCATTATATCCAACACATCATAAAAGAAGGAAAGGTATATTTTGCTCCTCCATCAAACAACCCACTCAACTTCAATATCCTTAGATTCCTCTCCCATCACATCCACCATCTAAAGGGACCAATATGATAGAGGTAGGAATTCAAAAATTCAACTTGGAAAGCTTTATCACCAAAACTAGTGATGCTAAACTTGTTATAATCATCCCTAAAGAAGACCATGTACTTTACCTAACCCCTATCGACCCCACGGACCTCACCACAGAGGCAATTCTAGTTCTATAGGGAATTCTAGAGGAAGAGCCCATTTCACTACTTCCACCTAACAATGAACTAAAGGCCCCATCATGGCTGAACCCTTAACCTATTACTCCCTACATACCCAAACTTACTGCATTCCTCCTCCACCCCTGGAAACATTTCACTATCCTTATATACCTTTCCCTCACCTATGTCTTATCCACCACCATCTATAACTATCCCCTCCATTGTGAACATTCCCTCGCCATCTATTGAGTTGGATAAGTACAACAGGGTCTCTTATCACTATAAGGAGGGGTAGGTGAATCTCACTTGGGTGTATTAGCAAACGAGGTGGTTAACCTCATTGGTTTCATTACCCATTCGGGCAGAATCACAAAACCAGCCATTACAAATCTATGCTAGGATTTTGCCCAGGGGAAGGGAGAAGTAGGTTTGGATTAGAGAAGAAGAAAGAACAACAAGAAGAAACAGAACAAGAGTTAGTAGAATAGAAAATGGTAAGAGAAGAATAGGAGAAGAAAGAAAATGAAGTTTTTGATGCAGTAATCCACAAGTCCCGTTTGTTTCTGGTAGAGCAGCTAGCCAAAACCCAAGCCAACATTTTTATCTTAGGACTCTTGATTACGTTTAGTCCTCCCCTCCCCACAGGGATAGGTTTCTGAACATTTTTAGAAGAACCTTTGTAAATGCCTCTATAACTCCCAATAGGCTGGAAAACATGATTGAAAGAGCGGCAGTCTCTCGAGTGATCACATTTGCCGAAGAAGAAATCCCATAAGGGGATGTGCATAACAAGGCTCTGTATGTCTCGGCCCGCCATCAAGACATGTGTATCCCTCTAATCTTGGTGGACAATGGGTCTACATTGAACATATGCACCATGGCCACATTAGAATCACTTTCAAACCTGGTGCAAGGTCTTCGCCCCAATTCATGCGACATCAAGCCTTTGACAACATGGTGAGACAAGGCTAGGGTGAGATCAACATACCCCTCACCATGGAATGAAGAATGTTCAATGTCCGCTTCTAGGTGCTCGACATTCCCTCTTCATTCACTATGCTACTAGGGAGGCCCTAGATCCACCAAGATGGAGCTATACTTTCTTCCCTTCGTCAAAAAGTTAAGCTCATTATAAGGGATGAGGTGGTAACCTTACCAGTAGACCGAGATGTCCTAACCACAGATAGTCAAAGAGTGTTGTAGGTACAAAATCTTCAGACACCAAAGAAGAGGCAACAAAATAGAAGAGGAAAGCAGAGATTTGCCCACTAAAATTCAGAATGATGACCAAGATGAGGTTTAACCTTGACAAGGGTTGGACAAGTACCTCCAAGGTAGAAAGGAACCTGTAAAAGCAGTCCATAAACATTCTCAGACTAGCTTTGACTTCAAACCAGAGCTAAAACATTAGGGTAAGAAGCAGAAAAGGGTCAGTTTCAAAGTCCTTGAGAAGACCACCATGATTCCTAAATATCCAAATGACCCCAAACCCAAGGAAGCCCAGAATCTCATTCCCCCATGGGCCTCACCAGAAGTTAGCCCAAAAAATTTATGTGACACAATTCCTTTGTTTATCCCCCTCCTGAGAATTTCGAGTCATCAATCAACCAAGACTGAATCAAGATACTCTATCCACCTCCACTACATTCAAGTACGTGTTAGCACATTCATTCTTTTAGTAATTTGTTGTCTGTCTCTGAGATTGGTGAGAGTTCTATTTCCACCACCTCAAAAAACAAGGAAGACAATATGGTCTCTCTAAGTCTACTCTCCTTGCCATGTGACGTCAGTGAGGCACTTCAATTAATGATTTTCAATGGAGAGTTTGACTTAAATGAGATCAACCCCACATAGGTCAGCCAACAAGAAGATGGAATCCTGACTGACACTAAAGAGCAGCTCAGGCTCATGGAAGAAGACCCGAGCATGGACCGGGTTGGTTGCTAAAGATCAATGTCGTGACGTGCAATTGTTACTCTTTCCATATTTAATTTTAGTTTTCCTTTTCACCTTATAATAAGAACTATGTATGACTTAATCCCTACCGACTCAAATGTCAAAGCATTCGACCAATGCAAATGTAAGGGGTATGTAGGCAACCTGAGACACAACTTTAAGTCTAGTCATCTTGTGAAAAAATATTTGTTTTTTATTTTGTTGATTACCCTTGTAAGTAAGAACTACATGTGGCTTAATCCTGATAGACCAAAGTTTTTTAGCATATGACCAATGCAAAAAAAGGGTCAAGTATGTAGGCAATCTGAGATGAAACTATATATGTATGTAAGTAGAAAAGAAAACAAAATTGTCATCCCTAAAGACCAAGAACTACATACAGCTTAATCTTGACTGACCACTCTTTCTCGCATTATCCAATGCAAAATATGTCAAGTACGTAGACATTTTGGAAACAATTCCAAGACTAGTTGCTTTCATTTTGGGGGTAACAATACCCCTTTTTTATTTATACTTTACCAAACTCTTTCTTTCCTAAAACCACTCGGGAAGAGTACGATTGCTTTCGAATGTCAAGAAAATAGAAATATTCTCATAGTAGATGACCTTCAAGAAATAAATCTTGGGTCCAAAACTTCTCCTAGAATGATAAAAATTACGACCTCCAGTACTTTAGAACTGGGATGTGCTCTTGTATGTTTACTCTAAGAATTCATTAACATTTTTGCATGGACCTATGAGGACATGCCCAGTCTTGATACGGACCTTGTTGTACACAAACTCCCCACTTATCCAACCATGCACCCCATCAAGGAAAAACCTAGACATCTTTGACCTGAATGGTCATTAAAGCTCAAAGAAAAAAATCCAAAAATAGTTTGATGCAGGTTTCTTACTTTCTGTTACATACCCCTAATGGTTAGCAAACATTGTCCTCATCCCCAAGAAGGACGAAAATGTCTGTATATATATTGATTACTGAGACCTAAATAATGCTAGTCCCAAAGATGATTTTCCTTTGCCTCACATTGATTTTTTGATTGATAGTACTGTGGGTCATGAGATGGTATCCTTTATGGATGGTTACTCTGGGTACAACCAAGTCAAAATGGCAATTGAGGACAGAGAAAATATAGCATTCACTACTCCTTGGGGCATTTTTTGCTTTAGGATCATGTCTTTGGGCCTCAAGAATGCTGGGGCAACATATCAGAGGACCATGACTACCCTCTTCCATGACATGATACACAAAGAAATGGAGATCTATGTTGATGACATGATCGTCAAATCCAGCCATTGCCAAGATCATCTGGGGCACCTACAAAAGTTGTTCACCACGTTGAGACAGTTCAAGTTAAGGTTAAACCCAAGCAAGTGTATCTTCAGAGCTTCGCAAGGGAAATTTCTAGGCTTCATCATCAGTCAGAGAGGTATAGAAATCGATCTTGCCAAGGTTAAGGACATCATTAAAATGCCAGCCCCACACATTGAAAAGGAGGTGCACATCTTTGTGGGTCATATTCAATATATCAACAGGTTCATTTCCTAGTTGACCCCCATCTATGAGCCTATTTTCAAGCTTCTAAGGAAGAATTCTCCTTTCGAATGGAATAGTGATTGCCAATCTGCATTTGCAAAAATCAAGAACTATCTGTCAAGCCCTCCTATGCTTGTCTCTCCAAGACCAGACCACCCATTGATTTTATATCTCATAGTATATAACAACTCTATGGGTTGTGTACTAGGACAGCACGATTAATCAAGGAAGAAGGAGCAACCCATCTACTACTTGAGCAAGCGGTTCATTGATTATGAGATCAGATATACTCCTCTTGAGAAAACATGTCTTGCTTTGGTATACGCAACGAAGAGATTGCGACATTACTTCCTATCATACAAAGTTTTCCTGATTTCTCGAATGGATCCCATCAAATATATCTCTTTGAGAAACCATCCACAATAGGAAGGACAACCCAATGGCTCATGATGCTATTTGAATTTGACATATCTTTCATTCCATAAAAAGAAATCAAGGGACAAGTTGTAGATTTTCTAGTAGGCACTCAGTTGATGAACCCCTGTCCTCCAGTCTTTATTTTTCAGATGAACAAATATTATACATTAAGGTAGAACATACCAAGCTAATATGATGGAAGATGTGTTTTGACGGAGTAGTCAATCAGAGAGGAAATGGTGTTGGAGCAGCACTCATATCTCCTATAAATGCCCTCATTCCTATTGTTGTCTGTTTATACTATCCATGTACCAACAACATTGCAAAATATGAAGCTTACATTGTCGGCCTAAAAACTACTATTGACCTGGGCATCACAGAGCTTGAAGTTTTCGGCGACTCAACCTTAGTCATTTTCCAAGCCACCAGAGAATGGTTTATTAGAGACGAGAAGTTCTTTGATTATCATGATTGCCTTTAGGCTTTATCTAGGAATTTTGAGTACCTAAGCTTCAGTTTGGTGGCCTCTCGTCTCTAATAAACCATTCTCTGGTGGCTTGGAAAATGACTAAGGT
>JAOXJP010223165.1:0-25599 GCA_025762735.1 Platanus orientalis | reverse complement strand
GATGATTGCATGGTGGGCCTAAGTCTCTGGTGGAATGGACCCAGCACAGCACAAATTGAGAGTCAAGAAACTAGATACCGGTGAGGTGCCGGCTTCGAGCTCTCCAACGGTCAAGTCAGATATGGGAGATGGTCCAATGGGAAACTCAAATTATGATTTCTCTTTTTTTTTCTCATACCTGGTGGGCTGGTCGTTACCCTTATTTATAAGCTCCAGTCATGGTGTATCAGATGAGATTATGCATATCTCTTCCCACCTTTCTTACCGGGTCCCCCCTGCTCTTTTTGTTTTTTGTTAATTAATCTTGGTGCCTCCTTTTCAGATTTGTCAGGCCAACTATAGAGAATATTCCTTTTTGGTAACGACTTCCAAATTGTTCTTAACTCCAAGTACGGAAAATAAGGTCTCAGTTTCTCTTGTCGGGTGAGTACTCTTAGAGATTAAACAATTGTCATTGGTGCAACTTCCTTTTCAGTGTCAAGATGCTCAGGTCGTGCCTTAGGAGTGGTCTCGGGGATTCCAAGGTGTCGAGCATTGGAGGGAGGCACGAGTAGCTCGGTGTCTTTTTTATAAACCTCGATGTTGAGGAGCCATTGAACAGCCGAACCTTTCTTTAGTGATCTCAACATCCCTCGGGTTGCCACCATAGGGCTTCGACGGTAATGAGATCTCGGCTAGTTTTCTTAACGAAGACATCCCGGGTTAGTTTCCTTAGGTTCAGGGTTTTGCAAGTTTATCTAGGTCGGTTTATTGGGCACTCATTATTTTTTCTTATCAACTGCCCCCTCATTCTCGAGTCCAGGGTTACATGGCTCAGGAATGTGAATCGTTCTCATCTATTACTATTCACTTTTTTGGTTACTAAGGTTACATTAATTAAGGGTATGCGTCATGATGGCTTCGCATTTAATGGGTTTTGACAACTAAGGGGACGTGACTGCACCGGTTATGTGTTATGTCAAGCGTCTCGCCAAATATGAATGTCAAGGGCATCGAACGGTTGTGTTTAAACCCCACATTGATTTTGAGATTCGCACGTCACTTCATTTCCTGGGTTAATTATGTCATTCCCATGATTGATGACACATGTAGGGTCGAGAATTTATGGCTCTACCTATATATCTCTCCCCTGAAGCCAAGTCTGGTTTCCTTTATTAGTTCAAATCTCTCTTTGCCCTGTGCATTCCTCCCTTAGGAGATTTCTAGCAACCTTTTCTACCTCCCAACGTTCGTCTCTCATTGTTCTAACCATCTTCATTGCTATATTTTGTCTTCTCTCCAGGTATTTTCATTTTGTTACCTAATTTTGCTTCATTTAGCATAGTTTTGCCTATTTTGTTTGTTTGTTTTTCCCTTATTCTTCTTTCTAGCTCTCTTTCTCCCTTCTTCTCTAGTGTTTTCATTTTCCCTGTTTTTTTCTTTGTGTGCGTTTTTTTATAAATCTCTGTTCAATGGTGTCTGGGGATACTGTTGACCGAATGGTCAACGGTGCCAACGACCTATCGGAGGTCTAGCAATACCCTATAGAGCAGGCCACTGGGCCAGCTCCTTCTAACGACCAAGTAGCAGAGGGGAAATTGCTCCCGAGTAAGATTTTACTGCTACCGGCTACACCTCTGAGTTAGGGGAGTGAACCCTAACTTAGTTTCATTCCACCTTCTCTATCCTTGAGGGGGCCATTCTTTTGACCCCCGGGAATACCTTGGCCTTTGCAACCCCTGCTGGCAACATGGTGCTGTATGAGCAGGCCCTTATAATAGGCCTACGCTTCCTAGTCCCTCTTCTTCTAAGGGAACTACTACTCTACCTTAGGTTGGTGCTCGGGCAGCTTATGCTTAATGCTTGGAGGATAGCCATAGGGTGTATGATCCTATGGGAACTTACATTTGAGGGGAAGGCTCACCTTACCCTCAATGAGTTCTTCTATTGCTACTGCCTAAAGGAGTAATAGCCGAGTGTTTTATTGTCCTGGCCGAGACACTACAACGACCTTGATGATCGGGCTTCCAAGCTCTAACAATGGGTGGAGTCGTTACTTCTTTATTTAGGGAGAAGATTAGGAATACCCCCCAAGGGAGGTCCCCCTTGTAAGGTTTAACAGGGGCTGGGCATCGGGCCTCAGCTCTATAGGTGAGTCGTGTTTTTTCTTTTCCTTTCTTTTTGTTTATTCCCTTCTCTCTCTCTCTTTGTCTTACTACGTTTGTTCTTTGTGTCAGTCTTGGACATAAGTGAACTATCCCCAGTGAAGGAGGATCGCATCCGAGCGGTTGTGAATCACCCGTTCCATGCTTACTCAGACCTCGTCACTCCCGGGAACCTGTTTAAGTTTAGGTTTAGTTCTGACCTAGGTAGTCCTTGTATGCTTTTCTTACTATTTTTTAGGCTCTTTCTATTCTCTATCTCTCTTTTTTGTATATATATGTTTAACTGGTTTCTTACCCCGAGTCTATCATGTTATGTAGCAATGAGACTGAGCAAAAAGTTTCTAGCACAAGCTAAGGTAGCCGACCAGGGGGTCATCGTCACCCTCAAGAAGAGGAAGAGGCACCCAATTTAAGGGGGCCCTTCCCAAGATGGTGCCCAGGCCCCCAAGGCTACACAATGCCTCAAGGTAACCCCAACTCCAGCCTCCCACACCTCCATCCCCATTGTGGACCTAGAGGCCAAGACTGTCGGGTCTCCTTCCCGCCCTACAATAGAGGGGGAGGTAGCGGCTCCACCCAAGGCCGCTACGACTATGGTCGCGTGCATGGAAAACTCTTCTCTCTAGGTGGCTTCGACTTCTTATGCGACTATTGCTCGGGTGTCTCCTTCGTCTGTCTCAGAGAGGGGTCAGTCTTCTATTGAGCCTTTGACATGGTTGTCAAAGCTAGGCTCTAGGGTGGACTACATCCTAGGGGGCATCCCAACCGAGGACCTCGAGTCCCTCAAGGCCCTTGGTCCATCCGCAGTGCATCCCAAGATGGTCTACTACTCGGCCAGGGTATAATATTTCCTTAGTTTTTTTTGCTTACTTTTTGTTTAGTTTGTACTGACTCGCCGGTTTTTTTGCAACTATGGTCATAATGATAGCCTCTATTTAAAGGTTTAAGACCAGTGAAAAGGTCTTAGGCGAGCTCTAAGGCCAACTTACTAAGACTAATCAGGAGCTCAGTGCTCTCCGAGGCAAGATCGATGTGGAGATCTAGGCCCTTTGGGATAGGGTTGCATGGGTAGAGGGGACCAATGCGAACATGGTCGCCCGGGATGAAGAAGGTGAGGCCATCATCCACGAGTTGACCCAACACTTGGAGTTAGTTAAGGGGGAGATTTTCGGGGCTAGGGACGAGCTTGGGTTTGAGCGGAACCATTGTCTCATGATCCAGAGGTTATTTGCCGTGACTTTGGAGGAGGCGATGAATAAGAAGGTGGTCGAGGCCCTCGACCTTGCCCGGTAAGAGCGGAAGAGGAGAAAGAAATGGTTGTTGAGGTGGCAGTCGCATAATACCTACCATTTGAGGCCTTCTAAGTCATGAAGGCCAGGTGCTACCTTGATGGGTTTGAGGGATTCTGGGAGATGGCCTCCGAATCGTTCCCAGACCAGGACTTATCTGCCTTTGTCCTCGAGGAGGAGGAAGAGGAGAGCGAGGAAGGAGAAAAAGAAAGAGAGGCCGAGGGTACTGATGCTATACTTCGGGGAGATGCCGCCCCAAGGGCTAGCGATCCCCCAGTGTAATTGTATGTTTTTATTATTGTTGTTTTTTTATGTGTAACTTTTTTTTTATCAATGAGATTTCCTTTTTGCCCCCGTCTCTCATGTACTTAGTTTTATTTTCTTATCTTTTGCTAAAATTTTCTAAGTATGGATGTGTGTCGTGGTAAAGACCTTCACATAGTTTCTCAAATTTATCGAGTATATTAAGGTAGGTTATGATAAAATTTGCTAAGTATAGGAGCGTCTCGTGGTGAAAATTGTTTAAGTATGGATAAGCCTCGGGGCAAACAATTTCTAAGTGTGTAGAGGTAGACAATAATAAAGTTTTATAAGTTTGGGTGGACCTCGTGGAAAATTCTTTTCTGTAGTGTGTTGGCCTTAGATAATCTTACGAGTAGTTTGATTCTTCTTAACCCGAGTGACTTAAGGGCTCCTGGTGACATTGTCAAAACTTAAGCCATTACTCCCTGTGGGGTCTATCTTTGGCAATGTCGTCAGGTACTCTTATACCCCCATCCTCATTGGATATATAAGAGAGTGTAGTCGTACTTACTTAGCGTTGGAGGGTCAACCTTAGTCATGAAACGCATGTCCCAACACACTTCGAGGCTCCAGCTTTATTCGTTGAAGTCCTCATCTTTAGGAGTCCCCGAGGCTTCACCTTGTCCCCTGAATTTTCCCCTAAGGGATGGGTTAGTCTTGTGAGTTGGGATCAATCTTGTGACTTGGGGTTAGTCTTGTAACCCAGGCTCTCGAGAGCTGAATTTTCCACTAAGGGATGGGTTAGTCTTGTGACCTGGGGTTAGTCTTGTAACCTGGGCTCTTGGGATCTAAATCTTCTTGCTTCTGCAGGGTAATAATATTTCATTAACTAAGAAATAAATGTTTACATCAGTATCATTGATGGTATTTTCTCAAGTGCTCAGCATTCCATGGTCCAGGTAGTAATTCTCCCTGCATTATCTCGAGGTGGTATGTTTCGGGTCTATAAAAGCCCGTTACCTGATAAGGCCCCTCCCAACTCGGCCTCAATTTTCCTTTTATAGGGTTTTATGTCATTAGGCTTACCTTCCTGAGGACTAAGTCACCCACCATGAATCTCCTTACTCTGACCTGCGAGTTGTAGTACTTAGTCATTATGTTCTTGTAGGCGGTTGTTCGAAGTGTGGCCTCATCTCTCTTTTCTTCTAGCGTGTCCAAATTATTCTAAGGTACTCATCATTTTTTTCAAAGTCAAAATTCGTTGTTCTGTGGGTGGTCATCCCAATTTCTATTAGTACCACTGCCTTGGTCTTGAACACCAAGAGGAATGGTCCTAGTGGGTGTCCTCACGGTAGTACGGTAAGCCCACAAGATACTTGGCAGCTCATCGGGCTAGAGGCCCTTGGAGCTCTCAAGCCTTTTCTTAATGATGCTTAACAATATACGATTGGTGACTTCCCCTTGACCATTAGCGTGTGCTAGGGAGGAAAAGTGATTTCTGATCCTAAGTTCTGCACAAAATTCCTGAAATCAGGCAAAATTATCTAATTGCTTGCCGTTATCGGTGATGAGTACCTTGGGAATCTTGAATCGGCACATGATGGATTTTTAGGTGAAGTCCCGAATGTTTTTCTCGATGATCTTGGCTAAGGGTTCATCCTCAAAATTTTTGTGAAGTAATCGATGGAAACCACTAAGAACTTTATATGTTTCTTTCCTTATAGGAGAGGCCTAACAATGTCGATTCCCTACTGGGTGAACAACCATAGTCTAGTTATTAGGATTAGCTCATTGTCAGGCTTTCTTGGGACATTGGCAAACCTTTGACATTTATCACACTTCTGAATAAACATGCTTGCATCCTTCTGTATGGAGGGCTAATAGTATCTTGCCCTGGTTACCTTGTTGGTTAATGCCCATCCTCTTGAGTGATTTTCACATACCCCCTTGTGTATCTCTCAGAGTACGTAGTCGGCCTCCTGATTAGATAAGCATCTGAGCAGAGGGAGGGTGAAACTCATTTTATAGAGGATGTCATTGAGAAGGAGATACTGACTCGCCTTTACTTTTATTCTCCTTGTTTCGTCTTTGTTCTCGGGCAGCTCCCCGTCCTTCAATTATTTTATGATTTTGTTAGCCCATTTGAGCTCAGGGTTGGCCGTATTAATCTCCTTGCCTTTTTCATCCTTGATGCTTGGCATGGGTAGATACTTCATGAAGATCCCGGGGTCGAGGCTTTTTACGGTTGATGATGTGAGCCTAGTCAACTTGTCGGCTCTTTTCATTCTGATCCTGTGGGACTTGTTGCATAGTGAAATGCTCAAAATGGGATTTTTTCTTCGCTACCAGTGTCTAATTCTACTTCATTCATTCGTCTCTCGCCTCATATTCTTCCTGTACCTACCCTACCACAAGTTGGGAATTGCTGCTAACTCTTACTTGTTTAGCTCCGAGGGCCCGAGCAAGCTGCAATCCAGCTAGTAAGGCTTCATACTCCTTGTTATTAGTTACCTTAAACTTAAACCTAACAACATATTCAAGCTCGATTTCTTCCGATGTGACCAAGATGACTCCTCCCCCAACAAACTTGTTGGTGGATAAGCCATCAACATAGAGTGTACAAGTTGCTTGGCCTACCTCTGCCTCACTAGGTTGCTCTTCTTGAGCCATGGCCTCATCTTCTAGTTTGTGGGTGTGCTCAGCGATGAAGTCAACGATTGGTTGTTTTTTAATAGCTCCTTGGGGGTGGTGTTCGATATTGAACTCGCTTAGCTCCACCGACCACTTGAATAGTCTTTCAAAAGTCTTGAGCTTATGCAGTATGACCCAAAGTAACTAATCAATGAGTACTCAGATGGTGTGTGTGCCTGGAAGTAAGGTCTTAGTTGCCTGGCAGTGACGACTAGGGCAAACGCTATTTTCTTGGCCTTCGGGTATCTCTCCTCGGCTCCCCTGAAAGACTGATTGGTATAGTATTTCTACATTTACACCTCGTCTTCTTCCCTAACCAATACTAAGATGATTGTTGTCTCTGACACTAACAGGTAGACGTAAAGTACCTTGCCCTACTTCAGCTGGTTGATTAACGACAAGCGATCGAGGTGGGCTTTAAGCTCCTTGAAGGCTTTGGTGCATTCCTCGTTCCAGCTAAATGTCTTCTTCAGTAAACAAAAAAAGGGAAAGCATTTGTCAGTAGCCCGGGATATGAATCTGCTTAATGTCATGACCCTTCCTGCCAACCGTTATACTTCATTGGTGTTCTTTGGTGGTTGCATATCAATTATGGCTTTAACCTTCTCGGGATTTGCCTCTATTCCTCA
The DNA here is from genome assembly GCA_025762735.1 of Platanus orientalis. NCBI lineage: Eukaryota > Viridiplantae > Streptophyta > Magnoliopsida > Proteales > Platanaceae > Platanus > Platanus orientalis. Next base: position 18,603 of record JAOXJP010223165.1, on the reverse strand, counting down.
TCGGGAGACCATGAACCTGATGAACTTTCTAACATATATTCTAAATGCATATTTTCCTGAGTTGAGCTTCATTTTGTATATTCTCAGCATTTGGAATGTCTCACCCAGGTTGGATAGATGTTGTCTAACCAAGAGGCTCTTCATCGACATGTCGTCCACGTACACTACGACTTTCCTTCTGATTTGGTTTTTGAACATCTTGTTTACGAGCCTCTGGTAGGTTGCCACCACATTTTTCAGACCGAATGGCATGACCCTGTAGTAGTAAAGCCCCCGATCTGTGATGAAGGCCATTTTTTCCTAGTCAGACTCGTGCATCCTTATCTGATTGTACCCTGAGAGGGCATCCATAAAGCTGAGGGTTTAGTGACTGGCCATTAAATCTACCATGGTGTCGATCCTCGAGAGAGAGAAACTATCATTGGGGCACGCCTTATTGAGGTTGGTGAAGTCGACACACATCCTCCACTTCCTGTTGGGTTTTTGCACCATTACCACATTCATTAACCACTCGAGGTAGTGGACTTATCTTATGAATCAAGCCTTGAGCAGCTTTACCACTTCCTTTGCAATGACCTTGTTCCTTTTAGGGACAAAAAAAATTTCTTCTACTTGACAAGTTTTGTGGCCGAACTCATGCTAAGTCGATGCATTGTCAATCTAGGGTTTATTCTTGGCATATCTTCATGTGTCTAGGTTAACATATCTCGATTGTTGACAAGAAAACCCTGTAGCCGCCTCTTGAAGTCTTTTGGGAGATCTGACCCTACTCGGGTTACTCGGTCGGGATAATTTGTGTCAAGGATGACATCTTCAAGTTTTCCTCCTAGGTCTGCTACTGTCTAAGTTCTTTCATCCTGGACCTCCAAATTATTGATCAACATGGTCTCCTTTGGGGTCAACTCCCCTTTGAGCGAGGTCACGTAACATTCCTAGGCTGCCACATGGTCCCCTCTGACCTCCCCGACCCCTCCTTCAGTTGGGAAGTGCATCAAAAGGTGGTAGGTTAAGGTGACCACTTTCATCTAGTTCAATGCTGGCCTTCTGAGAATAACATTGTAGGTCGATGGACAATCAATCACTAAGAAATCAATCACCCTAGTGATCTGCTGATCACCTGTCCCAACAGTTATTGGCAGACCAATAGTCCCAAGGGGGAGTAGCCTGTCGCTCATGAAGCCAACCAATGCCGATTGGATTGGCTTGAGTTTGTCTCACCCGATGCCCATCTGGTAGAAGGTCTGGAGATAGAGGATGTCCACCGAGCGTCCATTGTCAATGAGGATGCGGTGTATTTTGTGGTTTAAGATAACCAATGAGCACATCGTTGTGTGTTGACTCACTCTCCGGGCATCTTCTTTAGAGAAAGTGACGGGGAGATGTTCTGTCTTGTGTTGTTTGGTCAGTCTTTTTGTAACCATCATCTGTCAATCTTTTTCAACATGTATCTGCCTCACATGGGACTTCCTTGCTGAAGTAGACTCTCCTCCCCCGGCAAGTCCTCCGACAATCACCTTGATTTCACTATGGACCCTTCTGGTATTCTTTCCTCTCAAGTGAGAGGGTCTCGATGGGTGTCTTCTCATCTAGCTTGGGGCCTTCTTGCCACTAACCTCTATAGTAGCCCTCGCTGGATGAGAGCTTCTATCTATTCTTTTAAGTCAAAACAGTCATTTGTGTCATGGCCATAGTCCTGATGAAAGTGACAATACTTGTCGCAATTTCTTTTTTTGGGTAGGACTCGGATCTTCTTGGGCCGCTTGATACTCAGGTCATCTTTGAGGTGCACGAATACATGTTCTACTGGTGTGTTGAGGGGGTATAGTTCTGAAATCTACTCGAGGGTAGGTTGACACGAGGTTTAGCCCCATTGTTGTCGCTACCTCCTTGGCCCAAGAACTTCTATCTTCCTGAGTAGTCTAGTGCTCCCTTTTCCTTTTGACAGATTGGGAATTGGCTCTAATCTCTCACTTCTGCTGGGCGCTGAGAATATCTTCAGCGTTCATATACTATTGCGCCCTCAGCATAAGGTCTGCTATATGCGATGAGGGGGGTTTGATAAAGAGAATAGGAATTTAGAGGGTAGCAACCCCGCCATGAGGCAACCATGATCACTTTCTCCTCAACATTATCTACCTGTAGCATCTCCTTATTGAATCGGGACACATAATCTCATAAATACTCACCTTTGTTTTGTTTGATGTTGAGCAGGTAGGTTGTTGTCTTCCGGTGCCTTTAGCCACCTATGAAGTATTCGACGAACTGTTGGCTGAGCTCCATGAAGTTTGATATGCTCCCTGGCTTTAGTTGACTGAATCATACTCGGGCCAACCCTTTGATGGTGGTAGGAAAATCTTGACACATAATTTCATCTGGTGCCGCCCGAAGATTCATGTGCATTTTATAGGCTTCTGGATAGTTGAGGGGGTCCCGAGTACCATCGAACATCTTCGTTTGGGGTAGCTTAAACTTGTTAGGTAATGGTTGGGCCATTACCTCTGGGGTGAATGGATGACCTGTCCTTTGGATGAGCTCGTTGACGATGGTGGAAGCTTTTCCCTTGGTGGTCTCCTTCATGGTTATCATTTCTTGTCTTACGTCCTCCATCTCCTCTTCCCAAAGGTTAGGGGTATCCACCATTTCCCTATGCTGGAAAATACAGCTCGTCTCTCAGAACCGAGGTGTCATGGCACCCCCTTCTTCGTCTTTTGTCCTTGGCCACCGTTATAACTCCCATCAAGAAGGAAGGGGCCCCCCGCTTTCCCATTTCCTGATTGTCAGACTCACATTTCGATATCTCAGCTCTTTTATGATTTCCAGGGTTCTGCTCCATGAGCAGTTGTATACTCACTATTAAACCCTAGACCCGTTGTTTGAAGGTAACTACTTGAGGTTCTTTGCGATGTTCTCCATCAGAGATGGAGGTTTTCTGCTCGTTAACTCCGGCGTGAGGGTCATGCTGAGCCACCATCAACCTAGTCTCGACCATGCAAACCTTTCTTTCTCAGGGAAAAATCTTCGCACAAACGATGCGAACTGATGATGTCAAAACTACAGGAACTCCAACACTAGTCAGATGGTTTCACAATGGGCCTAAGTCCTTGGCGGAATGGACCTTGCTCATCATAGATAAAGAGTGAAGGAACTGGACATCGGTGGGGTACTGGCCTCTAGCTCTCCGACGGTTAAGTCAGATATGGGAGATGGTCGAATATGAAGCTCAAATTTGGGTTTCTCTTTTTGTTTTTCCTCATACGAGGTGGGCTGGTCATTACCCTTATTTATAGGCTCTAGTCATGACATGTCATATGAGATTCTGTATATCTCTTCATACCTTCCTTTCCGTGTTCCCCCTGCTCTTTCTTTTTTTTTTTTGTTAGTTAATCGTGGTACCTCATTTTCAGATTTATTAAGCCAGTAACAGCTTCTAAATTGTTTTTATCTCCAAGTATAGAAAATAAGGTCTTAGTCTCTCTTGTCGGGTGAGGACTCTTAGAGATTAAACAACTATCGTTGATGCGACTCCCTTTTTGGTGTCGGGATGCTCAGATCGTTTCCTAAGAGTGGTCCTAGGGATTCTGAGGTATTAGGCATTGGAGGGAGGCGCGAGTAGCTTGATGTCTTTTTATAAACCTCGATATTGAGGAACCATTGAACAACGAAACCTTTCTTTGGCGGCCTCAACGTCCGTCGGCACCGTGGCATTTCGACGGTAATGGAACCTTGGTGAGTTTTCTTAATGAAGATATCCTGAATTACTTTCCTTCGGGTTGGGGTTTTGCAGTATCGATATTGGTTTATTATGGTCTCGGCATTTTTCTCTATCAAATTTTTTTGTTGGTAAAAAGCAATTAAGAAATGATTGGTTTTCTTTTCTTACTGGGTACAGGGGATTGATTATCACATTAATGTTATTTTAAAGGAGAATGATTGTCTGTGTTGACACAGTTTTATGTAAGTGTGCCATTGATTGACACATGATTTGTTTATTAAATTTGTTGTTGTTGTTTTTTCTTTCTTTCTTTTAACACCTAACATTAATTTGAACCCCAAACACATCATATGTCAGCTTATAATTTACCATAAACACTACAGACATTTGGTCATCACAAAACGTTTTCTTCCTATCTGAATTTTTTTTTATTGGTAATCATTAGATTTTTTATTTTTTTTATCTATAGGTAAACATTAGTGGTTAATTTATAGTAGGTGAAGAGGGGGTTAAACCCGGGTCTATGGTACCACACCCACAAACTTTACCAACTTAGCAAGCTAGCATCGCATCTTCAGAAGCAAGATTCGTTATTTTAAATTGTTGATTTATTACAGTGTGACGGGGGACTTTATTGGGCCTGTTTCAATGAGTCTTTTAGAAGCAGGTTTGGCTTATGGGGTGTATGGTTTAATCAAGTTTTTAACTGACAAATTCTTACCAAGTCATAAAAGCATTTATATATTTAAGAATGTGACGGGCGACTTGAGTTGAGTAGACTGTTGGGCCTGTTTAAACGAACTATATCTTTAGCCTTTAGAATGAGGTTTGGCTTATAGGCTAATGGGCTTAAGATTTGGAGAGCTAAGCTCAACTCAATCTTAGAAAGCTGAGCTTGGCACCTAAGACTTTTGACATGTCGAGCTAAGCATAGTCTTTGTGTGACAAGCTTGACGTCACCTTGTTTACACCTCTAGTTATTAATAATCAATAATTATTTGTGAATGAATAAATGAATTGTGTATTTATCTACTATGTATTTAAATTATGTACATAAATAATTTAAATACATAGATAGTAACTTACACATAAATTTTATTTAAATAATTATTTATGTAACTATTTTCATCTTTTAATGTAAAAAGTTAGATTGAAGTGTAACTATGTGCATTTATCTACTATATATGTATTACATATATCCCAATATATCTCCATTCATAATATCTATATAACCATAAATTTACTTACACAATAAGAACCATAAACAAATATTACTCATACACAACAATAAATAGAATTTATCTACTATGTACTTTTCTATCATATTTATCTACTGTGCACACATATTTATCTTAACCATAATGATAACTTAAATAAACATAAATGTGAATACATAGTTGATATTTATGCATATAATAACTTAAATATTCTTGTTTAATTGATTTAAAATATACATTTTATGTGTATTTATGTTTATGTATCTACTTTATATTTTTCAGTTACAAAAACATTTAAAAAATGCACATTTATTTGTACTTATTTGCTAAATATTTAATTTATCTATAAAATAAAATAAATATTTATTACAAAATAAGTGTTAACTTATCTGTTACATTTACATAAACAGTGACTTAGACAATGATTTTTATTTTTTTAATTAAAAATAAATAATTTTAATGAATAACAATGAGAAACTAGTAACTAAACTAAAATTGTTGTTCACTTATATAATTATTAATTATGTCATGATTCATATATTATTTTAACATTATTAAGAAATATAAAATACTTATGAAAATACTAAAAAATTGTAGACTTTGGTTAAGAAAAATGTAAAACTACTTTAGGATGCATTTATTTCCAGGTAAATCAACAAACTTTCCATAGAATTATCTATTTTATCCTAGACGGAAAAAAAATGTTCATTTGCCAATGAATGTTTTTCTCGTTTCTTTATGTCTTTACTTTTAACTTTCTGAAATTTGATCGTTGGGTTCTTCATTTCAAATGGATAAAAAAAAAAAGAAAAAAAAGTTCTTGATGAAATACGTGTAATGGTCCAAAATAAGATTATCAATTGGTTAGACTGGCTTGAATACTGACTTGCTCAGACCAAAATTTTGGGGGGGGAGGGGGTTAGGTAAAGTTTGGGCTCAAATTTCTGGCATGAAGAAATGATTGGGCTAAGTTTAGGCAGGCCTTAGCCCAGCCCGAAGTGCCCGGCCTGGTCCAAATTGAAACACACATCACTCCAAAAAGTACAAGTAGGTGGGCACCAAATTCAAAAGCCTCCCTCCCATATAAATATGTGTTTACCCAAAAAAAGTTTAAAACCACATCAAAATCTTTTTCGTTTTTCTTTTTCTTTCAAATTGTGTGGTCACATCACACATTGTCACATCATTTTGGTTTTAAAAAATTTGTTGTCTATTTATATATTTCTATATATTATAAATAATATAATGTTAAAAGCATATAGTTATGAGGTTTTATTTGTTTTATAAATATTTATTTTACATGAGGCAAGAACAGTTCAAGAGGCCTGAACTCGGCCTAAAACCCATTGTTTATAGTGGGTCAAGTTCGGGTCTACTTGTTATATTATGGGCTGGGTTCAGGTTGACCTTAGTCTAGTCCAACCCCAATTGACAGCTTTAGTCCAAAAATTTAATCAATTTTCTTTTCTATCCATTTTTTTAGGCTAACAAACAACCCTTCATAACCACACTTTCAATCACTTTACTTTCTTTTCCTTTCCTCAAATTTATTCGCGTATAGACATAGCCTAAAAGAGTGTACGTTTCATACTTAATCACCTTATTCAAGAACTTTGTTTAAGAGGAAATCACATTATTTAAGAACTCTTAGAAGATGTATATGTGGTATTCTATAGCGTCTCATGCAACAAAGATGCTGTGTAGGCTTTTGTGGCAGGTCTTTACAAGAGGACCCAAATACTAAAAAAAAAACATTTCTCTTTATCTCATACTACTCATGAATCGGACTAAAATGGGATTGGGGTGAACTAGGTTGGGTTCAATTGGCTAAAATACTAGTATTGAACTTAACACAATTTAAGAGTAGTGTCACATGAAAATGCAGCTAATAATTGTAAGACTAGATTAAGTGGTTAGGCCCATGTGGTCCCCCTAAAACACTAGAGGTGGTCTTACAAGACATTTGTCTAGATCCTATAATGACCATATCTACATTTGTATGTTATAGTAGAAAACAAAAATGCTAAGGTAAAAAATTATGTAGTAAGTGTAAATGTATTACAACCCCTTTTAAGCAGATCAATGTTCAATTGAGAAATCCCTGTCGTTATTGTCTTCATGGGTAGATTAGAAGATTGTCACATTAATCCTAAAGAAGAATATAAAAAGTATATGAAAACTAGGTTCAGAAAGTCAATTTTCAGTGAAGTCTTACTATAGGTTGCTAGATACTTTCCAAGACATCGGTATCCCATGGAATGATATTTGGCTTTATTTGGTTCCTTTCAAAGTACAATTCTTTCTTAGACTATAGTGTTGGGGAACATATTATTGATAGATAATTTGTTAAGGAGAGATATGTATATAATTGATAAAGAGAGGTATGCATATCTCTCATATTTTTCTTTTTAGCTTGCAAAAGCAGGGAGCCTATACTTCATGTGTTGGTCCACTGCCCATATGCTTAGAAAATATAGTATGAGTTAATAAGAGACTTTAATATGATATGGATACTGCCAAGAGACTTATTAAGTCTTTTAAGAAGTTGAAGGACTTCAGAATTTTTAGCTAAACGAAAGCAAATTGAAAGGTTGGTGCCGATAGTGGTGTGTTGGTATGGTTGGAGCTAAACAATCTGGTTTTAAAAAATTATTCCAAATTTTCATATAAAGCATAAAAGAGAGCTAAAGAGAAAATGGTCTCTTTGACTTGTAAGGTGTAAAGGGTGTGCTAATATTGATAATTGAGGATTGCAAAGATATTAGAACAATGTAATTGGATTTTAATTTTGTTGGGTTTGGTTTTATAGTTTTGTTGCTCTTTTGAATTCTTTGGAGGGATATCTAAACCATTTTTATGAATATATCTATATTTAAAAAAAAATTCTTGAACATATCTTTAAAGTATAGTTGTCGGCCTAGTAGGTTCAATTTCATCTTTGCCACTTTTTAAGATGCCTTATTTTTCATGCCCCTTTAGATACTCACTCATGAATGTGTTTTATTTGATCAAACAAATGACATAACTATATGGATAATATCTTTATAAAAAATAATATAATATTGAATGAACACCTTAATAGTCTTAGTTATGTCTTCAGATAGTTAATGATGATTAAGGTTTCATGTTTGAATAAATATAACTTTGACAACATCAATACCTAGTGTTGTGCATGGGTCTAATTGTTAGTTTGTTATTATTATAGAAAGCTATCATTCCCATGATTTGTGCTTTATAAACATATTAAAAGGTTAAGTACTACATGCAAGAGCTCATCGGTATGGCTATTGTATGTAGCTCAATTTCCATTTCATAATTATATATCATCATGTTGTTTTGATCACTAAAAATTATGTGAGAATGAATATTGTGAGAACTGTGAAAATGACATCAGGGTATGGACACATCAACGCCAAAAAGTGATAAGTGGTCCCCAAAAAGTGCAAATCACTTTTAGGTACTGATGCATCAGTCCCTCTGGTACCATTTTCACAGTTCTCACAAGATTCGTTCTCACATAATCCAAGCCCTGTTTTGATAGCCCTTACATTCACAAATGAATGTGTGTTACACACACTTAGCTAAGTTAAGAGGATGAAATACTTTCGTATGATCATCATTATGCTAACACCTTTAATATCACATTTAGTTATCCTTTTGACATCATAAGAGTCATGTAAACAACTTTCTCAATGATTACACCAACTAATGATGATCCCAATGGAAAGTATTCAAGTACAGTGGGTACTGAAAGGGAGCCTTAAAAGATTTAGTTCTAATGTAGAATTTATAACCTAATAAATGAATGTACAAAGATAATGGGCAATTGATTCCTCTCAATCTTCTAATCAAACTTACTTTGATGGGATGGGATTAGCTATTGTTTCTCCTTTTATACACCTACTATGATTCCCTATTATTTTATTAAGCTTGATCGGTACTTCCTTCTTCTTACTATGCTACTTTTGAAGTTAAATTTGATTGACAATATTCTTTTTCTTGTACAACATGACATGCCACGTCATTGAGATCCCAATCTTGATTTGGTTAGAACATATAAGCCCACTTACTTTTGAATTCTAAGGAACCTTTTTTTACTGTGCATACATGATGCTAATATGTGGTATGTATCGAGTTCATTTTTATCTATTTTGTAAATAGAGTATCCATATCAGTTCAAGAATGATGAAATTTAAAAGTGAGTATATTTTCTAGTTGTAAGAGCCGCATCTTAGCATTTGAGATAGAGGTCCTAAGCCTAGCCAAATAACGGGAAATTGTGTTTGAAGTTCTCCGTATGTGAGAGAAGACTTCATAAAAAAAAATTACAAAAATTTATAATTTGAAACAAAATGTTTAAGGATCCACAAATATTGAGTTCAAAACTCAAAATAGCTCTAGACTCCAAATTCTATTCATGGTTCCATTGGCATGCTTTATCTATTATGTCCAAAAAAAATTGTTTTATCTTTGTAGGTTTACCTATGGTAGTTATATGTTTCTCTTGGAGAGGTGTCATGGTATGGATTCTCTAATAAGTGGTCAAGGATCCAGACCCCATGGACAACAACAATAGATTGAATTGATATCTGCCCCCACCCCCCTCTCTGTGGTAATGTGGGGCAGTCGATGGGACAATGGGCCTGAGTGTCCTTAACCAAGAAAAAAACCTATAGTAACAAAAGCATATATGGTTGGTTTTTATGATAAACTCAAAATTTTCATCTTAATAGAACACTCTTGATTAACCATGAACATGGTTTCCTTGTCCATGCTAGTCCTATGAGCCACTGCATATCTTCTTTTTAGTTAAACCTTTAATATTATTGAATCTTCTTGAATTTTCTTAAATGAATAAAACTTGAAAATGAATGTTTTTGATATGTGGCAAAGGTTTATTATGTGATATTTATTATATGAAAAGAGATGGCAAGGGTGGAACTATTTTGAATTATGGCCTTAACTACCATGTGGCATAACTAAGTCATACCAACAAGCATTGCCTATCAAACTCATAAGCTAATTGAGCTTCACTAATAGTTATTTTTATTTTTTACTTTTCTAGACCTTTTCCCATAACAAAAACCCTTAATAATATTCAATTTTTTTTTATTAGGAATGTGAGCCCTATCAAATTCCTAATTAAAGAAACATTTCAATGTGTAGATTAAGCCTTAGTCGACCCAAAATTTTGAGTGCAACCCCTCAATTGAGTGCACCCCCTCAAAAAAATATACATCATAAAGGCAACTAGGGTCCTCTATTAGTACTTATGAAAAATATCTAAGGATGTGACATGTATCATTTGGAAAGATATTCCTAGACTAATAGGCATTACTTTTTAATTTCTTTATTTGTAATGATTAGAATATCCCTTACAACGATATTTATCAGATATGTTTTTTAGAAAAACTTCTTTTGAGAATTGAACTATCTTAAGGGGTTACTTCATTCATTCTTTTCTTCAATCTTGTTTGGTAAGGTAGTGGTCAAAATGATTTTTTAGATAGATAAGTGAGTCAATGTTCAACTACTAAAAGGTGAAGATAATTTTAAAAATCTTGAATCTAAAACTTATAATGTTTCCTATGGGAAAGCTCTTTTTTTTTTTTTTTTGAATTTTTGGATAATTATTTAGGGAATCAATAACCACCTTTAAGTAACATAATAAATAAACATCATTTGGATAAATATTATTGTGTTTGTATCTGTCTCAACTATTGAATAGAAGAGCAATCCTGTGGAGGAGATTTAAACTTCTAATTTATAATTTGTTTCTAATTGAAAGTGTCATTCTTCCTTCTAAGTAAATGAGTAGTTTTTTGAAAGATAACGTATTATATCTTCTTGATAACTGATGGGGCTTCTAGGTTCAGGCACTAAAGAGACATTGGGTTTGAAAAAAAGAGTGTTTTGTGAGAAAACATGTAAATGGGCATAAGAAAAAGCTTGGGTAATTTTTTAGGTTTTCTCTTTTAGGTTTTAATAAAAATTGTAGACACAAATTTCGTGCCTAAATCCGCAACACAAAAGATATGTAACAAATTCAATAAAAGAATATTTGTATTAAATGAATGGAATACAACTCTTTGATTTTACACTCTTTTGCAAAAAGAGTAAACCTCTAATTATCGTCGATGGAGATCCAAGGGCTTGATGGTGTATTTCTTGGGTCCGAGTGTTGATGTGCTTGATCGCAGATGAATTAGATTCTTCTTGGGGCTTCACGCTTGATCTGAAAATGAGAAAACTACCATGAATCTCACTCTTAGACCCGTGTTTATGGTGTATTTCTGAGATGAAAAAATCTTCTTCTCTCTAGCAATAAACTGTGGTTAATGGAGAGATTAAAAAATATTCTTTGAGTCTTCAAGCCTTTGGAGAGTTATGAAGATGCTTTAGAGACTTTTTCTCTCTACAACTTCTTATTTGAAGTCTTTTGCTAAAAGTCCATTTGGTTACGTAAAGGGGTGTATTTATAGACTTTGGAGTATAATTTTACCAAACCCTTGATTGGGTGTTAATTGGATGCTTTTACCCTCTTTGTCTTAGTGAGTGCGTGTACCATCTTCGTTTGGAGATAAGGGTAATTTATGGAATTATTTGTATTTCATAAGTGACATAACTTTCTTTCTTTTTTCATGAGAATTTATTTAAATATCTCTCATGTGGGTCCCATGCAAACTAGAGTTTGGGTTTGCTAATGGATCAATAAATGGACTTGGTAGTTTTATAGATTATTGTTTAATAATCCAAACCTAAGCCCAATAGACTTATCTATGTAACTGGGTCTATTTTATGAGTTGGAGGCTCATGTATGGATTTTGGGTATTTTCTGAGGGTGTAAGCCCCTATTTATAATTTGCACAAGTTTTAGGTGTCTACAATAATAAATGATTAATATAAATATTGTAAAACTTTTCTCATCCTGTGGATATAGTAGATTTGTATTATTTAATTTTTCTATATGATTGTTAAATTTCTTGTTACTTTATTATTGTTTATTGTATTGAGTGTGCATAGTGTGATTTCGAGTCCCATCATGTGATATAGTAGAACTATTTTCACAAAACCTACTTTCAGCACAATAATTTGGTCAAGCAATTTTCACCCCTATTTGGGAGTTAATTCAAGTTCAATCCTAACCATGGACAATGTAGTAAATCAAATAAAAATGGATACAACCATTGTAAGTCATCCAAATGTTGGGCGTAAATCAACTAGGTCTTAGAATCCTCACTTTAGGCTTGAAATGTGCTTCCCAAAGACCCGTTTTTTATTATCGGTATTCTTGAATATATCTATAGCATCCCCATTTAAGATGCTAGAATATCTCATAAAATGAGAATTTAGGGACTAGCTCTCTGACCCTAAATCCCTATTGAAGGGCTTCTTTCAAGCATCAAATCAAATAAAAGAAACATGTGTAAAGCTTGGACATCCATGATGTCATATTTGGATGGATAAATAAAGGCCATAGATATGATCCTCTTGATGCCAAACTCTTATCCTAGGGTTGGATTTCTGATCAGAAGGCTAAATCATCTTGTTTTGGGCTATGTAGCATGTGAATACTATATTATGTGTTATACCAAATCATTGCACTCAATTATGAAAATTTTCAGTAGTTTGAGTTGTCCAAATATGTCTCTTACAAGTTAAAATATGTTTGCCATGTCCCATAATAGATTTGGACATTGGTATGTCCAATCTTTTTTAATAATCCCCTTTACATCTTCCATGCTCATCTCAACAATAAAAAAGAATGAGATCACCCTAATTTGGCTATTTCTCTAACATTTCATATATAAGAGACATCAAAGAGAGCCAAAGGAATAAAAAAGGAGAAGACGAGGAAAGGAGAAAGAAAAGAGGAAAGAACACATACAACAATAGGAACCAATTCCTCCCAATGTACGGTGTCTCTACCTTCACCCATTCATCTGTTTTGATGATTTCCAATTTATAATCTCATAGCTGTATGTGATTTTAATTGATTTTAGTGCCTTCCAAAACCTTAAATCCAACTTCGTTCTTGTTTTGATTCTTATGTTTGTTAGATTATTAGTAGATTTGCTTATTATTACAATTATGATGAATTACTTATTGCTTAGTAAAATTTCTTATGTTGAACACATTAATGTTCTTATGATTGATCACAATTAGGGCTATAGTGAATAAGATGAGTTAGACAACTCTGTTAACAATTGTTAGATCATGATATTGCTTAATTATTCCATGGGATGGATGTTTAATTTATTTTTTTCTTCATTTAGCTCATATGTGCTTAAAATTTTAGATTTTTGCGCATTGCCTATAAAATGATGAATGATGGCCGAAGTATACTTTATTTTGGTGTGAATATGATGTCATATGTATATGTAAAATGAGTTAATGTAGACCTAAAAAATCAAACCCAATTAGATGAACAACATGGTTGGCTTTTCTAAAGGGCTAAAGATGTTGTTCAGCTATTTAGAAGAGCCAAACACAGAGTTTGGCTATTCCAAAAGGGTGGAACCCTAATTCAACTATTTTGAAATAGACAAATCTAGGTGACATGTGAGGGTCTTTGAGCATATTTTAAGGTTCTTTAACATCACTATATTTTCCTTAGTTAGACTCAATTAGATGATGTGCCATGAACAATAATATTTACACTCAATGACTATTGAATTTTGGTATGACTAGCAAATACATTGGATCTCGTTTATAGTACATATGATGATGTATGTATGTATAAGATTTTGGGATAGTACATTATATTAGTAAGGATGGGAGATCATTTATGGGTCCACATTGTGTACACACAACTCTAGGAAGCCCTTTCATATAATGAAAAAACACATATACATAACATTGTGTGATCAGGCATTGCACAAACAACGTTTCCTAGCCAACAATGTGAGTTATTGCTATTCGGACCCGCATCCCAATTTTGTTAAATGTTAACAATCCTAAATATGTAACTTTTAGTAGCATCGATAATTATGGACTTGTCTTCTTGAACATTGATATGGTCTGCCTCCTTTCATGGATAGCCATATAAATTCAATTCCCAAGACGTCAATATTCAATAGAGGGATTCTTGAATCACACTAGTATTGACCGAATTAAGTTATCCCAATAAGGTAAGTAGGTAAACACAGTGATGCAGATGGATGGAGATGCTTAACACCTTTCCTGACCATAAACGAATCCTTTTGTACTGTGGTGAGGCCTAGTGCATTAGGTTATCGTGAGAATTTAGTAGAAGTTTCCAAACAAAGTTTTTAATCGCACTTCATATGGTAGCACTCTAGACCTGAACATGTGTGAGATTTGTTATCATATCACACATCATGTATTTCATCCTCTTTATGGCTTAGATCTCGAGGGAAAATGGGTCTTTGATCTTCTTAAGCCTAGATAGTGGAATGACATGTGATAGATCTTGGTTGAAGGATTTTTCTAACATGTATTGAAGAACATTCATGATCTAATTAATTATTTTCATTCTCAGACCCGTTCTCTTAATTACCCCATTGCATGATGTGTAATTCATTAAGGTGTGTTATGAATCCCATTTTCCCATCTACATGTATAAATTGATATCAAAGATGTTTCCACTATGCCAATAATTAGTATCAAGATGCTAATTCCTATTTGGAAGAGAGAGAGAGAAAGAGAAAGAGAGGAAAAATATTGGTAAACAAAAAAAAAAATTGTTTTGCATGTGTTGTTGTATGATTGTGAATCAAACAACATTAATTGAGATTGATATCGATGGATTAAGTACAATAGCAATAAAAGAATATATTAATTACTTTTCGATGGAGACATTTGACCCAAAAAATGTAGTTTCAATTTGTGGCAAAGAAGAGTCAAGGACATCCTAGTGCAACAATACATATACAAAGTGTTGAAAGGATTGTTAATCTTGCCGACATGATCATACATTATATTTATATAATGTTTTATTTAACATTATGAAGAAATATTCAATTGCAAAATTTTAGGAGAAGTTGAAGACACTCTATACAGGAAAGTGTTTAACAAATAGATTATACTAGAAAAGGCGGTTGTATACCTTAAGGATGGTTGAAGGTAGAAATATCCTAGAACACACGAATATATTCCATGAGATCTTAGATTATATATATAAATTTTATGTCAAGATTAAAAATAAAAGAAAGAAAGAAAGAAAGAAAGAAGACAAGATTCTGTTATTTCTTGCCTTATTTTGATTTGTATGATCACTTGGTGACTAGGGGTGTTAACAAGGCGAGCTTTGTCTAGCTTAGCTCAGATTCGTCATGAACCTAAGGGATGAGCTCAACTTAGGCTAGGTTTGACTAATCAAATTCAATGAAATGTGTGACCACACCATAAAAAAAATTACTCAATTAAAAAAGTAGTTACCCAAAAAGAAAGGCACCAAACTCAAAACACATTGAATACTCACCCCCTTGAAAAAAAAATCATTTTTCAACCAATGGTGTACATTAGACATTGGTCATGGAAATTTTGGTCATAGAAAATTGCTCCAAGTGTTGACTGATATCATTGCATTCAGCAACATTTACTCCCATTTTGTAAATATAGAATAATATTTTATCATTCATTTATTATATATGTTATATTAATTATTTTCTTATATATATGGTGGAGCTAGAAGGAGTCATGACAATGCATTTATCTAACAAGATTTAAAGAAAACCTAATCTTAAGAAAGCACATGACCAAAGGTTGATGGTTCATCAAAATGAAAGGTCATCTAAAAATGGATCAAGAAAGGTAAGTCAAGATTATAGTTTAAAGAAAAATGTATGTTGCAATACTTTCATTGCAAGAAATATGACTCCTATGGAAGTAATTGTTTGTGGCTTCTTGAGAAGAAGAATTGTAATGACTTTTCTTATGCAACATATTTAGTGGAAATGGAACAAACAAGTGAATATTATATTTGGGTTGTCTTATAAATGTTTGTTTTATAAAGAAATATTTTGATATGTTCTAAGAAATGAAGGAGGATGTTGTCACTTTGGGTGATGGTTTTACTTGTATCATGGTAGATGTCAAAATGATAGAATTTCAAATATTCGATAAAGCAGTTTGTACTATCATCGGTATTACAAAAGTCAAGAAGATGTAAAAGAATCTAAAATTACTTTGTTAGTTAGACTCCAAGAGTTGTAGATGTATAATAGCAAGTGAAGACATGAAAATCACTCCTAGATTTATGGTTTTAATTACAGGGATTAAGTATGATAATATTTATGATACAATTGAAAAAAAATTACAGGTAAAGTTCCCTTAATGTCTACAATAAGTTGTTGAAAATCAAATTCATCAAGAGTTTGTATTATAATTGGTGTAGGAATGGTTTCTTTCACAATCAGACAAAAACAAGTATTTAGATTGCTTTTCAAATGATTGGTGATAATGAGATACTTGTGGGGAAGAGGACATAACTGTATCTATATTCTAAGTTGATGAGCTAAGTTGATTGTTGGTTGCTACACACTATTATCGGTTATGTTATGATCAAGTCAAGTGGAGTTAAGCTAAATTGATTTGATGGTGTGTTTGTGTGTTTAGCTACTATATGAATGCCATTGTTTGTTTGTGGTTGTAGTTTAGCATTGAATAGGTGGACTGAGTCAAGAGTCACTTGATCTAGTTTCTATGTGGAGAGTATATGGATGGAGAACATTAATTTTAATTGGTTGCACAGTTAAAGAATGTTCAAGAGATGGAGCTAAGGTACAACAATTAATTTTTGTGATGGCTGCGAAACAAGACAAGTTGGAAATTGTTGTGTAAGTTTCTTATTTCTTAGCCATTAGATTTCAAAGGAATTTAATGGATGAGATTTGAACTTTAAAACTAAAATTTGTTTCTAATTTGAAGTGTAACGTTGGGATTGGAGAAAAGGGAAGGGAGAGTGTTTTGCAAAATGTTTTTTTTTTTTTTGGGTGAGAACTTGAGTAAATGGGTCAAAGGAAAAGGGTTTAGCTAAGTCTAGGTTTATCTCTTATGGTTTGATGAGAACAAAGGGTTAATAAGGGTTTGAAAGTTTCTCTATACATATACATCTCACATAGTGGTACTTAAATGTCTTTCATCTCATGGAGGTAGGAGGTCTTGCCAAGCTACATAAATCTACAATGTAACCATTCACTTATGTGCTTGTTGAATTCTTTGCTACTTTGTTATGTTGAAAACATAAGTGTTTTAAAGGTTTTATGATACTCTATTTCGTTGTTTTCAAACTAAGGTTTTTTCAAATAAAAAATCATTTTGTTTTTTTTTTATAGTTTTAGTCCCACATCGGCTGGGCAAAACTTATTTTGCAGCTTATAAGAAATCACATCCCCTACCTCTCGTATTTTGAGAGCACTCTCTCCCGTGTAGCAACGGTGCAGTGAGGTACTATGCACCTCGCCCACACATGCACACCCACAGGCATCTGCAAAAGCACGAGCATAGGTTTGGGCTTAGGTAGGGATGTGGGCAAGGGAATGGGCTTAGGTACAAGGGTACTTGAGGTGCACTTTACATTTTACATGTGTGCATCATCACGGAATTGCATTAGGGGTTGCAAGAGTTCTTTTTGATGTTCCAAATGTGTTCTCGTGGATTTTGGGTTAATCGCAATTGATGGGTTCATGTTGGGACTGCTTCACGATTGACTTGGGTTCGCAATTGAACCTGGTCCTAGTGGTCCATGAATGAACCTGGGACTAGTGGTCCATGATTGCACCAGGGTCGCACTCGCAATTGAGGTAAGATAGGCTGGTTCGAGACTAATAAGTCTGGATTAAGATGGACTCACGATTGAACCATCATGACAACTGAGGCCCAATAAGCGATGATTGAGCTAGTTTTGAGACTAAGGCTCATCAGCGCCCAATATCACAACTAAATTGAGTTTGCGATTAAGCTTAGTCGCGGATGGGTTGGGCTTAGTCACATATGGGTTTGGAATGAAGCTTGTAATGCAAGAGTCTGTACAAACCCATTAACTCACCTTGGAAAGGCCCCGTTGCAGATGGATCGGCCTAATTGATATCCACCAGAATGTAGACACGTACTTAGGTGGTTAAGACCCATTATAAATGGCCCAAAGTGGGTTGAAACCCACATAAGAGAAGACAGAGAAAGGGGAACGAGAAAGGGGATCCAGAGAGGAAGAAAGATGGAAGAAGAAGAGAAGAATAACAAGATGGTCACAGAGACATTAGAGTCTGATAGACCAGTTACCAAATCCTCTCTCTCTCTCCCTCCCTCTCTCTCCCTTTCTCCTTCTATTTTTAGACCTTGGGTCTAGGGGTGGGCATGGGCCAGGCCATAGTAGGCTCAGGCCTAACCCTATAATTATAGGCCAGGCTCTGGCCAGGGTTTGGGCTCATAGGGGTGGGCTCGGGCCAGGGTTTGGGCCGGGCCCTCATTAATTGACCGGGCCTTGGGCCGGCCCATGAATTAAAAAAAAAATAATGTTGAGGTGTAGGTTTGAACTCTAGACCTATCCAAGGTTCAAAATTTCTCTTTTGATGGACTATTCATCAAGACAATTAATAGAGATTTCACTAGAATGCTTTGAAATATTATAAAAATTATGAAAATTTTGATGTGAACTGTTATGAAAATTTCAATCTATGTTGAGCATGATTACACACTCTGGACTAAAAT